>JAEQBH010006243.1:0-300323 GCA_016808115.1 Tetrastigma voinierianum | reverse complement strand
GAGGGTCATCCCGAGGCTCATTTACTCGTGCAAGTGATCGGACTCCGCCCGAGCAGTAAGGATCGAGGAAGGCACCCGGCCGACTTTAACGCTGGGCCGGTCCAAGGGAGTGACTTGTGCCTTAGGTTCCTATCGACATCAAGATCCTCAGCGATTAGCCCAGGCCAGTCGCCACGAACGCATGGCCTAATTTCTCCGCCTGGTACCCTAAGGACAGCCTGTGGCTCAACTCGTCCACTTAACGCCCGGCCGAATTCTACCACCCCAAGGACAGCCTGGGCTTCACCGCCCCACGAACACCTGGCCAGTCCTCCGCCCGGGCACCCGGGTATCTCATATCCCGAACACCTTTTTAACTCAAATGCTTACTTTCCCGATCGGCAGCTCTACCAAACGAAGTAGCCAACCGGCTCTCCACATTACAAGTGTGAGTCCACCTATGACCGCACCCATCACCTCCGGGAGTAGAATAGGAAAGCCTTTAGCAGCCAGGCCTATCGAAGGCGCTTATGTAGCAGGAAGAATAAGTCATCCTTCCTGAAATAAGAGCCACCTTCCCCTAACATTATGGGAAGAAATCGTCCACTCTCCAAAAAAGACGGATCTTCCTTCCTCCCTCCATAAAAGAGAAGCAAGTCACACCAAATGAAGTATGAGATTCCTAATCGAGATTACTATTACTCCAAGCCCGAGTCTTTTAAAAGACTAACTCTACATCTGGCGGCCACTAATGATCGCCGCCTTCGTGTCCGCTTTCGCGTGAAGTCATGTACCAATTAGTGAATGCTTTGACGATCCACTGACTCTGAGAATTCAAGAGGCCACAGCTACCAGGGGATTCACTGCCATTCTTCCATTAGGAACATACATTTTTATTTAATTTTGAAAAATATATGATGCATAATCATGTAAACAAAGAATTACATTTTCTCCATTTTATTCATAACTATAAACTGATTTTCTTATACTATTTTCTATAATAAAAAATTTCAAAGAAAATAAATTAAATTAAAAACTTATATATTTAAAAATTAACGTTTTTATTTTAAAATAAATCTGGAGTTTGAAGTAATTTTTTTCTTTTTATTTTTAAAATTTTATTTTCACATTTCCTTCAATATTACCAAATATATCTAGAATAGGTAAAACCAATTTAGATATGTGTGAGTCGAGGTATAGACATTTTTCAAGGATCGATCAAGTGATCAATCACGATTGAATGACACAAAACTTGTATAATAATCATATTCACAAGTAAATTAATTCAAGATATTAGTTATCAAGTTTTTGAAACACAAAGACATATTCTATTCAAAGAAAAAGAAAAAGAAAAAATATATTTTATTTATTTATTTATTTTGCCTAACGTGACAAAATGTAATTTATAACTTTGTTTTGATTAAGAGTTAATATGCCACAAAAAGTGATTGAGCGTTGTCCATCCTAAGAAAAGAAAATTATTTTATTTATTTATTTACTTTGCTTAACACATACATAATAGACTTAGAACTTTATTCCCATTTAAGAGTTAAGATAGCACAAAAGTCTTTCAAATCGTTATCAAAATGCCACGAAAGTCTTTGAAGTAATTGTCTAAGGAAAATAATTACCAAATAAAAGAAATTCAAATAATGTTTTAATGAGTGATGCATGTATTTTCTCTAAAAGTATTCATATTTTAATAGTATGAGGGTCATATTCATATTGCATTTACTTCTTTCAAAAAGTTATTTTTAATATTCATGAGTTAAAGCTCAAATATTTAATATTTTCTATATTGTTAAAAATTTAATAAATTAATAAGTAGTAAGTGAAAGAAAACTAAAAACTAAATCAGATATTAGAAAAGAAACACCACCTATGTTTGAACACTTGAGAAAGCCACATAAACTTCCTAGTCCATCTTAAGTATGAGGGCTTATTTTTGAGTCATCTACTGCAACAACTAACGCATGAAACGACTTTATAGATAAGTTCTTATCTATTTTCACTTCATAACGCTTAAAATTTACTAAAAATAAGATTTCAATAGCTTATTCCAAAGGATATATAAGATTACAACACTACAGCTTATTTCATGAAGCTTCTATTAGGGACAATGTAAAAAGCTACATATTAATTAAGAAAGTG
The DNA here is from genome assembly GCA_016808115.1 of Tetrastigma voinierianum. Taxonomy (NCBI): domain Eukaryota; kingdom Viridiplantae; phylum Streptophyta; class Magnoliopsida; order Vitales; family Vitaceae; genus Tetrastigma; species Tetrastigma voinierianum. The sequence continues at coordinate 298,193 of JAEQBH010006243.1, read as the reverse complement.
TTTCTCGGGGTGGATTTCTACTTAAAATACCGAAAGTACGGAATTGGTGAACATACAGCATGCCAGAAATTATGTGATTTTAAATCGAAATCGTGCCGAAATCTAACTTCCTCGCTTCAACAAAATCGGATTCCCTAGTTCCCTATAATCTAAGAGGAAAACACTTTAGAAAGTGGACTGAATTGAAAGTTAAGAGAAAAACTGTACGGATTAGCTTGAAAGATAACAAATTTCATTATAGAATTAGATTGAAAATGAAATGTTGAAGCAAGAAAAGCTAAAATAATAAATGCTTGGGAAGAACATGTGACACCCTAAAAACCGGGGTCCCAAGTGAAAACCATCAACCCGCGGAAGTATTACCTTAGGTATTCGTATACCTAAGCTTTGATACCAAACTGGTATCAAATACTTGTGGATACTGAGTGACTCGACACCACCTCGATACGTTCCATTTACCGAGATCCATTCACCCATATTTAAGTTAAAAGTATGCAGATATTACATTTAAAACAGTCCGTAAGAGTTCGATCACAGCTCTCTTACCATTATTACATACTGGAACTAGATTGTTCCACAATTTTACAAAAAGATTTATAAAGACCACATGTTGGCCTTCTTCACAATTACGACCTCGAATGAACGCCGTTCACCGGCACACGTTGCACCCGAAATAAAGTTTTCCCATAAAGGGTGAGCCACGCCTAATAGAGAATATTTCCTACAAGGGCTACCCCCACCTAAGTGCACATGCAATGGTCATGTTCCACATATTCACATTCCAAGTAAAACATGCAATTTCTACTATGGAATCTTATATGTCATGCCATGAAACAAGATGAGACTTAATCACGATCATGCCCGAGTCCCACCGACTCTATCATACCCTAGTCCTTACATCGTCCTATCACACAATGCCAAGGCCCATGCGTGATAAAATCCATAATTTCTAGATTACATCCAATGATCATTTTACGAAACAAATTCATTTGTTTTAAAACTAAATTTTTTTTGGATGTTATACCTTAATGATCATTTATATTCAAAACTCATGTGTCTTTTGTAGGTAGCGAATTTTTACTGTCACACTGCAGGCTTTGCACACCTAGACACTTTTACGGGCTTTCACCATTGGAAAAATGTCTAACCACACTAACAAGTCTTCACTGAGGAGGTACACCATCCCGCTGCTATTACCTGACACAAGTTTTCTTTACCACTTTATTCAACCATGCAACTCTGTTCGATGTCATCCAATAGTACCGAGCCCACCCAATCAAACACCAAACGCAATGTTGATTTTAACCATGTACTCACACCCATTCAATGCGATGTCCTTATATATATGCAATGCAATGCGCCATTACATGTAATATCATGCCACATGTATAATGAATGCTACTACGGACAACACCTACCACACCACTCACCCATTGTCATGGGACAATCACATCACTTGCATATGACTTCCATACACTATTTCATTCGTGGTCAAATATATCATGCACACAAATACTCAACATCCACATACAACATGTCACGCCATTTTCAAGCAATGACACACACAATCGCTTCATGTAATGACCATTTGCACATATAAACTCATCACATGTCAATACATTAGAACACACACATCGCATCCGCGACACCAGTAGTCAAGCAATGACACTCTAAAACAGTCATACAATGGCCTCGAAGCAAGCCACAACAATCACAAACCGGGATAAGAGACCGACCCCAACAGGCTATAAAAACACAGTCTCATTTAGTCATAGCAATGACTTAGGGTGTAGCCTACTCCTTCACCTGGGTAGCGGACGCCAGTGCGAGCAACACCCTCGCCTGCACTGCAAAGTCCACTAATTTCATCTTCGGTTCGCCAAGGCAAACCTTCCCTTCAGGCAAAGACCCTTTCTTCCCCGGGAAGCTCCATATCCCTAAAGCATGACGCCCGACTGAACTCGAAACATCCGACCATTTTACGGCCCAAAAATGGAAAATAAACCAAGAGGAAGATTCCTTACCTCTAGAGCGTGTAAGAATCCTTGTGAAGCCTTATGGACACTTCCTAAACCTGAAACCTTTGATTTTCCGAACTCCCTGCTTGGATCCTTAGTGAAATCCCTTGTATTCAGTACCCACGCGTACCCCTCGTCGATGCGATGAACTTTTGTTCTTAACTCAATGAACTTCGACCGACGGAACTTTGTAGATCATGGAAGGAAGCTCATGGCTCTCCTCTTTCTCGCGATGAACTTTTGTTCTTAGCCCGATGAACTTCGACCAACTAACTTTCAGAGATCGTGGGAAGGGCTCCCGGCCTCTCCTTCTCTCACTCCGCCAAACCAGAAAATGGGGATCCCTTTTTCCTCTTTTGCCTCTTTTTATTCTAACTTAAGCTGCGTTAAGTGCGTGACCCAAGTCGTACACGCAGCCCACCCCTATTCCTGCATGATTTCCGCCTGCTGATTTGCTTCATCTCAGATCAAGGACAACCATATTCCATGAACTTAACTCAAGTTATTTCTTAATCCTCCAGATTTTCGTGAAAATCTCTGGCCCTTAGGAGTCACCGACTCGTCACCCCGAAAAACGCGGAAACTGGACGCCTAATAATCCAACGAAATTGCCCAGTTATTAGATTTCATAAGAGAATCCAATGTGCTGAGGTCCATTTCACATCCGAGATTTAGAAATTTTCTGTGTTTTCAACTTGTATTATGGTACAAATTAACAAGGCTTTGCCATTTTTCATAAAAATTCATTTTTTCTTTGTGCTTTTACAAACAAATAAAAACTAAACTAGAATCAGCACAATTGTCGAATCCTGTAGAAGGCTAAGAAAAATGCTTAAATGCCTATTTTCGTGCTGAAAACTACTGACGGCCATTTGCTCACGCTTTGATTCCCTTTATAAACATTTCTAAGTAATCACTCTAACCCACTTTCTTCAATAATTGTCCATGGCTCCACTAAAGTCTGCTTTCCTGCAGCTTCCCCCACTTCCAATAATCAAGCCACGTCCCTTCCTCATTATGTCGCGACTGAGAAAGTTCTCCATTTTTTCGTTTTGAGACAAAAAGTCTCAATATTCTTTGGTCAGGCAACTTTGACAAACTTAAAATTCAAGAAAATGTCCTTGTAATCTTTCTATGGACTGATTCTCATAGCTCGGGCTTTCTCAGATCGGGTCAATCTGGCTTAGGTGTGAGATATCCTTTCGACCATTCCACTAATACTCTGGCCAAAAAATTTTTAAATACCATTTAGGCTCAAAATTTATTTTTGTCAACATCAAGCCCCTCGTAGCAATATGGCTTATGGGCCATGTTTGTATGTATTAAAGCTTTTTATATGTCAAAAGGACTCCTTCCTCCTTCTCTCATCATTTTACCATGAGGCCCAAAGTGCAACTTACTCCTTTGGATGTGGATTATAAACAGGAAAAACAAGCCCAAACCTGAGCCCAATTAGATGAGTTGAAAAAGCCCAAAGTAATACCTCAAGAAAAGCCTCCCTCCAATTTTCTTCAAACTGAGCTGGATCTCCTTTCTCCTATACACCGATTCTCCTTCCTGCATCAAAAAACTCTTCTTGGATTTAAGGTTCACAGGGAAGAAATCCATTTGATTTACGAACGAACTCTTTCACATTCTCCTCTTCATTTTCTTCTATTTTCTCAATCTCCATTCAGCCAAAATCTCTAACGCTGCTTCGTTTCATCATCATCACCGTCAGAGTCGAATCCACCGAGACCATCGTTGCTCCTACCTTTGAAGCTGTCGAAGATGACTCTGCGGCTGCTGTCGGGTCCTCTAAGATCATTGCCTGTTACCGAACCAGCCGCTACCGCTTCATCCACCACAAGCTTCAATTTTTCTACTATTCTCTACACAAATTTCCAAACTTCAGATCCCGCATCTGAGTAGATATATCCCTCGTTGAAGTGATTTACTTATGAATGTGTTCCATATGACCAGAAGACTCAAATTATACCCTAACTATTTTATAACATATTAGTGTATAATAAAAGTAAAAGTATAGTTTTTAATAAAATAAAGATAAAAAGAAAATAAGCAAGAACTTGAATTAATACAAAGTTATGGTAAATTAATAAATTAATAATTCAGACCCAAAGGTCATAATTTAATGTCTATATGCAAAGTAGGATTTTGATAAACTGAATCGAGAATAAAAATGAAATCGGGAGGACCAAAGAGTAATAAAAGAAAGATATTACAAAAATCAAATAAGGAAGAAAATTATGGAAGAGACAAATGGCTTGAAGGAAAGAGTGAGGAAGTTTCCTCCTTTGACTAGATGGTCAAGGATGCTCCAAAAGAGAGAAAAAGTGAAATAAAAAGGGATAAGATCAATAAATATAAGTATCAAACAGAAATATCTCATTTTGGTCTGGGAGAAAGAGGGAGCAAAAACGGATAAGAGAGAAGAGAAGAGAAAAGAAAAGAAGAAAGAAGGAAAGGAAAAAGAAGATCATAGGTATGGAACTATGCATATTTGTATGTAAACTATGTGTGTATGGAACTTGTTAAGTTTCGTATGGAAAAGTGTCGATTTTTGTACAATAGTATGGATTTGTCTAGTTTTGGTATAGAAAGTATAGATACATGGTTTAGAATCCTCTATCTTGTGTATGGTTTGGGTTTGGAAACTCCAAACTCATTTCTTGTTAGGGTTGCGTTGAGAAGAGCTCTAAGGCTGCTACAGATGTGTTTTGGGATAGGTCCGTTGCACTCTGAACCAAGAAAATTTTTATTTTTGATCCCACACAAATTTGGACCTTAGAACCGATTGGGTAAGAAATAAAGGGAATTTGGTAGTGAGTCCCACTGGTAAGGATTAGGCAGCCAGCATCAATGAAATTGATGTAGGATTTTGAATTTCAATTAGGGACCTCTGTAGACCAAGAGGTCCTTTACCGAGGCCAACCCGGTCAATCCAGGCCGCCAAGCAGGTGTGACTACATGTGACTTCCAACTAAGGCTAACTCCTTCGTCCGAACTCCGCTTTGGGTGTCTTCTAGAATCTATGAAAAGATTCACAGTCAAGATGATGTTAGGATTTTGAATGTCCGACCTGGACCTCTCAGAGACCATCCCTATGGTCCTTTTACTGAGGTCGGGGCTCACCACATTCAGGCCGCCCCTACTTAGGTGACTACATGTGACCTCAACTCGAAGATCATGTTAACTCCTTCAATCGAACTCCGTTTGGTGTTCTTGACCTATGGAATGCCCATTGAGTCACATTTTAGGATTTAATACCTAATTCAGACCTCTGTAGATCAAGCAGGTCCTTTACTGTTGTCGTCGCCTCGACCAATTCAGTCGTTTCTGGGCAGATTACATGTAACCTCCAACTTCTAAGGTCATAACCTTCGTCCAAACTCGCTTTGTGTTCTGGACTCTATAATCTCTACTGAAATAAGATGATGTTAGGGCTTTAATGTCCTTCAATTCAGCCTCTGTATACCAAGTTATGGTCCTTTACCTAGGTCGCCTTGGCTGCGTGACTACATGTGACCTCCAATCTCTAAGGTCATAACTCTTTCGGGCCCAAACTGCTTTGGGTGTTCTTAAACTCTATGGAATTCCCATTGAGTCAAGATGATGTTAGGCTTTTGAATGTCTCAATTCAGACCTCTGTAGACCAAGTTATGGTCCTTTTACCAAGGTCACTCACTTAAATTTGCCTGTGTTACTTCTACCGGTGTGACTACATGTGACCTCCAACTTCGAAAGGTCATAACTCCTTCGTCCGAACTTCGTTTCCGGTGTTCTTAAACTCTGTGGAATCCCATTGAGTTAAGATGATGTTAGGCTTTTTAATTTCTTAATTCGGACCTCTGTAGACCAAGTTATGGTCCTTTTACCGAGGTCAGGTCAGCTCGGCTGGGTGTGACTACGTGTGACCTCCAACTTCGGAAGGTCATAACTCCTTCGTCCGAACTCCTACGGGTGTTCTTGAACTCTATGGAAAGCTCATTGAGTTTAGAATCTAACCATGTGCTATTTAATGACATCTCGCATCCACATCTAAAAATTTGATTGTTGTACCATGTAATAATCGCTTGCAAAGTCAATTGGAATACATGATAGAAAGGAGATAGATATGAACAAGAAATAAAGCACATACGTGAGATTTGATATGTAGAGGAGTATAGAAGAAAGAATAAAATGATAAGCCTCGTAGAACACGTATAATTGTATGACTACCCAAGACCTGGATAGTGAATGACAAGACATATATGATCGCTTGCTTCGACATTCTACTAAGGTTAATACTGTTTTATTACGTGGCAGGCACGTGTGATACACGATAAGAAGCCAAGACTTCGCTGGCTACTGCGCCATTACATGGAAAGCACGTATACATGACCAAAGGTTTCTGGCACTCCCAAGGTGTTTCGACACTTCATTACGTGGGCAGCACACTATGTTCCGTACCGCATCAGACCTAGAGTATATATCAGATCGAAATCTCATTCATTCTTTATTCCTGGCCCAAGCAAGCGAATGTTTATATGTGTAAAATTGAATAAGAAAAAGATAAAAGGTAAATAGTTTGAACATGAAGGGGTAAATTAAGGGTATCAAAGAATAAGTCTATGTTCGCACTACTGAGATAGATAGTCCGATAAAGTACAAGTAAAACGATAAGCATAGAAATATATAGGTATATGTCATAAGATAAGATAGTTTGATAAAGTACATAAAGATATAAGTTAACAAGATATAAGTATGTCACAAGTATTAGACTATATGAATATAAGATTATATGACATGAAAATATGATGTATTATTACCTAAATGAATAGATGGAACATGCTGTGAACACATGATAGAAATGCATAAGTGCTAAGAACGTATGTAGAGATAAGTAAAAGATGACAAAGCACAGAATATATATGTATTACGAATGATGTGTATATATGAATATAAGAACGTAGTAAATGCATGCATGATAAAAATATGTGAATATATGTATTATGTAGAAATATGAGAACCGTAATATGAAGCTACAGATATGAGAAACGAATATAGATTAAAGTAATGATAGTATATATTGCATAAGCAATCATGATAACAATAGTTATTCATGCTTATGAGATATGCACGTAAAAATGTAATAAAACCTGATCATCAGGTTCACTGGCAGAGGATGATCGGGCATGCCTATTAGGAAAACAAAGTCCGGGCAAAGATACAAAGAGGCCAATCCCATTTGGGTCGATGAGATAGGATCCTGTTGACTCATGTGGCCCCGAAAGGGTCACCTAGCGCCTTGGAGCTCCTTTATAAGATGGTCATTGCCTAGTACATACAATGATAACAAAGACTCTCCAAGCCCTATTAGACCACTGTTACATAGCTGAGTACGGGGCCATTTTCAGTTCTTTATAGTTTCCCTCAGATCCACTTTTGGCATTTTACAGCATGAAAGAGAAAGTAATATGAAAAGTATAACAGGAAAACAATATATGAAAATAGTACATGTGCTAGTTAGACTGAAATGAAAATTAAATGATTCTTGTTGCCATTGGAAATACGTAGATGGCTAGTCGAGGACGAGACGGGAGGGCGCTCCATAAGGTACTCGGGGTCACACCACCCGCATTTGAAAAGGTGCCTCACGAGGTCAGAGATTGCGGGCGCCAAGCATCGAACAAAGCAGCATGGGCAGTAGTCGGGAGGTCCGGAAAACCTCCAGAGGTTTACGCATCATCCTCCGACATCTGGCTGTGGGGAGTGAGATCCAAGGGTGGAAGACCATTGGTCTATAGATCGAGAAGGTGTTAGAGACTACGGAGATTACCTCCGACAAGACTAAGATTAGACTAGTCGCTCCAACAGAGAGGAGGCCTGTCTAGTGGAAATGGGCAAGGACCTCTTAAGACTCAAGGAGCTCAGGAGGTGAGTTCTCCCCTAAGGATTAGGCGAGAACAGGATGATATGTCGAGGCCAGCCACTTTAGACTCAGGACTCTACTCTGGCAAAGTGGACCCGAGGATCATGGACATGTCGTATTCAATGTCATCCCTGGGATGGATCGGGTCACGCCACAGGTCAAGCATCGCATCATGAGCTTAGAGGGATACCCGCCCCACACGCAGTGATCTGCATCAGGTGGTACTGTGGGGACAAACATTGATATTTTTTGGCCCCGCATGCATAATCGAGCCCAGTGTCGTGACAACAAGGTCACAACAAGGCCTCACCCTAGAGGACGAGGAGAGACCGTACTCGATTTACCCTAGTAAGATGCGAGCATGTGGATGCTTTTCCGCATGAGTTACCTGACTACCTCCACAGAGGGTAGTAGACTTTGCACGAAGCTACACTCCTCGTACTTCACCCATCTCTATAACCTCGCATAGATGGCATCGGCTGGTTGCTGAACTCCGCAGTCCAGCCATCGAGCTAATGACAGTGGGTTCATTGCACTCAAGACTTCACCATGGGGCGCCCGCTTTGTTTCATAAGAAGAAGGACAAGACCCTCCCGATCGCGTATCGACTACGTACGCTGGAATGGTTACGATCAAGAATCTGCACTCATTACCGAGGATCGACGCATTTGTTTGATCGGGCTGAGAGGAGCGCCGAGTCTATTCCAAGATGTACCTTCGCACCGGTTACCATCACCGAGGTTAGGAGGACGATATCCTAAGACAAATATGACGCCATGGCGGCACTATGAGTTTACTGTGATGCCTCTTCTGACGACGGATCGCGCTGGAAGAAGATTCACGATCTCATGCATAGGATATTCCAACCCTATTTAGACTATTTTCATTAGCCTTCTGCATGGTATCTGACTACTTCCCGCCGTGAGGGAGCACAGTATTACTTTGAGATCGTTTTACAATTGTCGAGAGACCATCACCGTGATGCAAGTTTAGTAAGTGCGAAGTTCCGCTTATCGAGGTGAGATTTTCGGGACACGCGTGTCGCGATCGGGAGTGTCACGACCCGTAGAAGGTCGAGGCAAAGCATGATTGAGAGACCGGTCACTTTCGAGATAATGTAGCTGATCGGGCCGGGTATTACAGAGATCTATCGAGGATTTCTCCGTGATATAAAGACCTATGACTAGTCGACCCTAAGGATAATAAGCCTGGATGTGGATGACCGATGTACCTGAGGCATTCCAGGAGTTGAAGAGGATACTTACTTTAGCTCCCATCTCATAGCTCCTAGACAGGGCAGTGGCACACAAAGTAGGTCAGATGCCTGAGGGCCGACCGATATGTTTTGATGCATCCGGAGGGCAAGAGGCTTATATTTCGTCAATCAAGAATCACGGTGCTGCACTACTCCCACACACGACATGGAGTCGGGCGCCCGTAGTCTTCGCCTTGAAGATTTAGCGCCAATTACTTATATGGTGAGGAGTTCGAGGTGTACTGCATCATAAAAGTCTGAAGAGATCACATAGATTCCCACACAGGCAACAAACGACGAGGTCTAGAGATTGCGATCACTTGCATACATCCCGTGAGCAACGGTATTTACGAACCCAATGAACACATACGGCATTCGGCGTCGGTCAGACCGACGCCAACAACAGCCGAAGGACTTGGTCGGTTTGTGTATCGGCGACTGGCGACGTCCGGTGATCAGATAGTTCGTCAATCGGCACCAACGTATCAGCATTTAGACATCATCACAGTAATCACATGGTGGTCTCAGCCGATCGATTTAGAGAGATTCGTGGAGTTTCACCGCTTCTCGACGGAGCCGTATCCAGTGGCACGAAGATGTACCGTGATCTTCGCCGCCGCATTACTGAGGGATGAAGAGACACGAGGGGACTCTGTTTGACGATGTTCCACATGTCGCCAGTTGCGTCGACACTGTAGACAACAGGCTACTTCAACCATTAGAGGTGGCCGAAAGGGGGCGGAGCACATCACGATGGACTTTGTGACCCACTTGCCACGCGACGCAAGAAGCATGACGCTGCAGATGTGGTGATAAAGGACTCCGCCACGGTCGACACATTTTCTAAATTAAGCATCGACCTTCGCCTCGAGAGAGATCTCCCGGCTTACAAGATTCGAGAGATACCACTACATGGCGACTAGTATCCATAGCGTTGGATAGGACCCGAGGGGTTTACGACACACTTTCGAAGAGCTTCCAAAAGGCTATGGGCACACTACCGACGATGAGTTGGCTTCCACCCGCATGCATGGCCTGGGCCTCCGAGAGGACTCATACAGTGTTAGAGGACATGTCATGAAAGACAAGGCCCCGGATCATATGGGTGGTCGGGAGGAGCATTTGCCCTTAAGGAATTCGCCTACAACAATAGTTATCAGAGAGTATATGTATGGCATCGTGACGAGGCACTATATTGAGCTATGCAAAGTCACCGTTATGTTGACCGAGGTGGGGAGAGCCCATCATCGTCCCGATTTGATTGTGAGACACCTCCAGAAGGTGAGCCTGATACGACAACATCTTCTCACCAATGTAGCTCCAGTGAGAAGATCTATGCATGTGCGACATCGAATTCTTAGAGTTCGAGGTCGGGATCACGCCTTCAAGGTGATGCCTGAAGAGAGGAGTGGTCGTCTCGACAAGCTGCGGAAGCCATCGCCGAGGTTCATCGACCTTCTATACTCGAGAGGCAGGCACCGTTGAGTACCGGCTAGCGCATCGCCCAAAGATGTCGTGTCCACGAGGCTCACGCCCCATGCTCGAAATATACCCGTGATCCAAATTTCATGTGGTGGATCGGGACAGATCGAGGTTGACACGATGTTCGAGGGAGGGACCAGCAGTATCAAGTTGATAGTCAGTGACTGTGCTTCTTACACGCAAAACCGTGAGGTAGTGTTGGTACTTTGATGATGGAGGAGTCCACGGGGAGCGAGGACACATGCAGCCACCTATCCCTTCTGCTTAGGGATGAAGGTACGTATTTAGTCGTTAAGATTTAAATGGCTAGTTACATGCATGATAGAGTGCGCTGTATACATAAAAAAGGAGATTGTGATTGTCCGCACTTCTGGACGAAATCTTTAAGGAGGAGAATTGTATGACCGAGAAATTCCACTGAAAAAAGGTAAAATTGTACTCGACACAAAACTGATATTTAAAATCCAAAATCTATTCTCTTCTAGATCTCTGACGATGAAACATATTGCACCGCTGAATCGGCTCCAAGAAAATCTAGCTAGTACGTGAAAATTTCGTAAAATCTCGGTGTGATAGTGTGAGCGACACGCCGAGGCATCGCTAGCCGGTGTCAGAAATGATCTTCATGACGAAAGTCAAGATATAACACGCACTCATGTTCCATAAGTGGAAATGCAGTTATAAATGATTAAAATGGACTACGAGGTAGTGCCGAATATCAAAACGGGGAAAAGAGGGATAATGGTCATTATGGAATTTGAAATAAGTCACTAAAAGACAAAAAGGAATAGTGGTTGTCTCTCCCACAAATTGAAATGAGCCAAAACGTGAGCTGGCGAAATTTTCTTATTAAAACTAAAATTGAGATTTTTTAAAGGGAGAGAGTAGTCTTCCTTCTCTCTGTAAATACGCGATTCGACCGTCTACTACCTCGTGACAAGAAGGAGAACCGGCCTGCCGGGGAGTGGCTTTATGGGTACCTCGTAGATGCAGTGGAGTTTTTCAAACTCCGAAAGGTGGTGGTTTCTCCCTTTACTTGGGTTTTACACTTTATTTAAGTGTTTTTCAATGTTTCTGCTAGCTCGAGTCCTGAACGGCTGCTTCGACGATCCCAAACCTGGATCGAATTGATAGATTTTGGTTAAAGAGTACCACGATCGTCCATGGCTAAGTTGTGGATTAATTGTGCATTTGTGTTGATGCGTATATTGGTTTCATATGAGGTCAGAAATGGCCGTGGAAACCCCGGTTCACTCAAGTGAAGATAAATCAGGCTTTGAAAGTTGAACAAAGAATCTCAGGGTTTTACCTGCTCCCAAACAAAATGATCACAAAATAAGTTTTTTGAAAAGTGTTCGGGTCGAGTGATTTGGGTTAAATCAGCTTGTTTGATCATTAGCCCAAGTGAGCTAATTTTTTATGTATGAATTGAGAATTTATATGACATGATTTGCAGGAATTGATTGTTTTGTAAATATATGCATGTTTATATATTTTACATGCGACTGGGATCAGATGGACCGCATACATGCATTCCATATGCACTAGAACACCCTAGACTATAGGAGGAGTGTATGAGATGAGTCTAGAGAAATGGTTCGAAGGGCAGTCTAAAATGTTAATTATCTGAGGGTAGTCCAAAATTAAAAATATCAACGGCTTCCGAGCGGCCTAATTGATATTTATCTAGAGGGTAGTCCACAAACAAATAATATATCAATCGCTCTGAGGGCCTAAATTGATATATACAATATCTGAGGGTCATTCACAAACTAACAAAACAATAATCTCATACGAGTTTAGGCGAAAGCGCGAGAGTCGCGAGACTCCTGATCCGAGTTGGGTCATGTAGACATTCAAGCAGTGATTATGCATTTGCTTGAATGTGTTTATTTCTTTGGAGCACAGACCGCACTTAGCGGAGTAGTGAAATTTCACTTGTGCATGATTCCACTCATCGAGCATTAAATACCTATCGAGGGATATTATTTACGTGCATAAGGAGTACGCGAGGGATTCGCTGGCCCTAGAGACTGAGGATTAGTTAAAGCCGAAATGCGGGTTTCGTTCTGATTTAAAACATGTATTAGGAACTCTAAGGGCTCGATATATGTCAGATAAGAGTAAAAACATATTAACTCGTAATTACTGGGTATATAGTTGATTCATATTCGTATGTATATTGAGTATTGCTTATGGGCCCAAGTGTGTCGTGATACTCATGTCAGATTATATCGACTGCTTGGGACACGCATACGTGTGCATCAGATTGGGCAGCTCGCACAAAGAAGATGCCGTCGATTTTATGAAGTGGCGCTGCAACCCGACATCCACTAGATTCCGCTGTCACTGCGGTAGTCAACTGACCCTGGGTTTGGGGCCAAGTAGCATATGAATACATTATATGAAATTAGTACATGATAATGCGAGGCGATAATAAAGACGCGGAAAATGAAGACATGACGACAAAGACATGATAACAAAGATATGATAATGTAGCATATTGAAAATGTAACATAACAAATGGTATAGTATATAACTATGAAAGTAATATATGTATACCAATATGACATGCAATGTAATAGGATATGTAATATGAACCATTAGAAAGATAATAGATCAAATGATAAGTACTAGAATAAGAAATAAAATGATATGAAAGGTTATATGTCAAACGTCACATGATGTAAGTGTATGTTATATGAAAATGATAAGATAAGTGTATATGTCGAGACGCATTATAGTTATCGGGTCGCCCTCGTATATGTTCCCAATTGCCGTAAAGCTTAGCACGTGTTCAATCCATGAGGTACTAAAGAGGAAGCCATAAGACAAGGATAGAGGATGTGTGATATCCCATTCATCACAGAAAGCAAAGAAGCCTCGTAGGATGTTCTCATCGCACTACTTCCGTGATCTCTGATGTGTTGTATTAGATAGCAAATGTACATGTCTACAATGGATTCAAGATATGTATAGATTTTGAGGAACACCACCCGCGGTAGTTCTTGTATAAACGAAATGATTTTTGTTATTACAGTAAATTGTCATAACTACAAGTATAAGTTCCGCTCGAAAGAACCTGGCCAATGAGAATCCTAGTATATGCATCGCGCACCGACTCGGGTCTTGGATCCGCCTATCTGGTCGGATCTGTGAATCGTGTGATATGACCGTAAGGAATATTGAAATATACATCCTCAATAAAGAGAAATCCACTAATCCAAAGAGTTTTCACCAAATTTTCAAGAACTAGGAAGTCTTTTTCGGCTTTTAGAACTTCAAATCCTTCGTTTTTCAATAAAAAGTCTTTAAACATCAAGAAAAAAAAAATCATTTTTTGATTTTTAGAACTTCGAATCTTCGTTCTTCAACGAAAAAGTCTTTAAACATTAAGAAAAATAATCCTTTCGGTTTTTAGAATCCTCAATCCTTCGCTCTTCAAACGAAAAGTATTTAAACATCGAGAAAAAAAATCATTTTTCGGTTTTTAGAACTATGAATCCTTCGTTCTTCAATGCAAACGTCTTTAAACATCAAGAAAAAAAAATCATTTTTCAGTTTTTAAAACTTCGAATCCTTCGTTCTTCAAAGAAAAAAAGTCTTTAAACATAAAAAAATCAATTTTCGCTTGATCTCGAATCTTTCTGCTCTTTCAACGAAAAAGTCTTTTAAACATCAAGAAAAAAATTCTTTTCGTTTGTGTAACTTCTAATCCTTCGTTTCAACGGTAAAAGTCTTCAAACATCAAGGAAAAAAAAATCCTTTTTCAGTTTTTAGAACTTCGAATCCTTTGTTCTTCAACGAAAAAGTCTTTAAAAAAAATCAAGAAATTAGTCTGGTTCTTACAGAAGTTTTTCTCCTTTGTATGTAGATCTTGGTCTCTCCCACTCTACTCGATCTTTTTGCCTTGTCTACCAACAAAGCATCACAAAGGTAACTCCTCAACCTCACCATTTGATGGACCTAAAGAACTTGTTGTGACGCCCCAAATCCCGAGGTGTCTCGTTGACAACCCGTCAATCTGCAGAAAACCTGTGTCTCGTGTTACGAGACCTATACATGAGTAAAAATGGCCACTTGGGCCCATACATCAATACTCATCAAAATTAAATCAACTATATATCAATAGTTCAAGAGTTATTACAATACTCTTAACCAAAACATATATCAAAATTTAAAGTTTTAATACATGTTATACAAAATGAATACCAAAGCCACAATCCCATTTTCTTCTGTAAAACGCGCACGCAAGGGGAAATGGCCGCCCTTCAGACACCCCTCGTACCAAATATCGATCTCGACAGAGATGAAAGCAAAACCTGGGAGTGATCATTCACATGGGTTACTCCCACCTAAGGTACATGTCAAGGGCAAACAATCACACTACAAAATACATGATCCTACTTGAGTCGTCTACATGCTCAATCCCACGCCTGCTCACCGACTTCACATGCTCTGTCAAATGCGAGCAAAATACGCCAAAACAAAAGCTTTTTGTTCTCAAAAACTTACTATCAAGTTTTGGTAAATATATCGACAACCCTTCAAGGTGAATTACCGGTAATTCCTCCAAACAATCATGGGGTCACTCCAGGATGAACTATCGGACAACTCTCCGTTGGCAATTCTTTCCTAAAATCTTCCTTGAAATTCCTTTCAAATCAAGCTAATTTCTTGATTTTCTTTCATGTCATGCACTCACACCTATCCATCTAGGGTGCCCCGATGCATATAGAATGCATTATGCCATTTCCAAACAATTGATGCTAATATATTTTACATGTATGTATTAACAAAAATTAATTCACATAATTCACATTATTCAATTCACAATAATAACATCAAAGTTAGCTCACATGGGCTAATTAACAAGTCCAAGCAATTCATTTTGAATCACCCCAACACACAAAAATCACACAACCAATCACGTGAACAGTGAAACCCCGTGTCGCACCGCTCACGGCCACACAACAGATTTTCTCCCACTTGGCTCAAAGATTTCGAGATCGATAACACGCACTATTCAGCCTCAACAAATCTCCATCCATTAAAAATGGCTCTAGCCGCAGAATAAACCAAGTAGGAAAATATCCTACCTTCTTTGAGTTGTCGAACTCCACAAAATCTGCAGGCTCATGCGTATTCTTCCGCATGTAACTTTTAGCTTGGTCCGACGAGAACCGATGGTCCGAACGCCGGAAAATCTAGAGAGAAGTCACTCTTTCTCTCTCTAAAACCAGTCTCCACACCTACTGCACATTTTTCCAGCAGCCTAAATAGAGAAGATGGAGTTTTTGTCTTATTTATTTGAATCTTTTTAATTAATTCCATCCTTGTCCCTTTAAGTGACTTTAGCAGCCTTTTCGACACTCGCTTAATCTAAGTCATTCATCTCCATCCTCTCACTAATCATGCAAATATGTGTCACATGGGTACATGCAAGAGGGCATTTTTGTCACATCACATGTCTTTCACAAACTGTCATCCAAAGACTCCAACACCCAAGGCCTCGAAAAAATGAAATTGACCGCCTTTGACCACGAAATTCAATGTGGTAACTAGATTTCGATATGATCCCAAATCTGAAGTCTATTTTATCATCCGAGATCTAGAAAATTCTCGCATTTCAATAAATTACCATTTTACAATTCTTAAAAATTAGAATTTTCTTAAGTTATTACATTCTCCCCTCCTTAAAAAGAATTTCGTCCCAAAATTCGTATCAACACAATGAATCACATGCATATGCAACGTGGGCACTACGCCATGGATGCAACCTAGTCATTTAAGTATTAAACGACTAAACCACGCACTTCATCCCTAAACAAGGCGGATAGGTGGCCCGCACGGTCCCCCATCCCATGTCGACTCCTCCACCCACCTGCCGCCATGATCTCACTACCCTCACACCCTCAAACCCGATCCCAAATTATCGGAGGCACGCACACCGGGTCCTCTCAAAGGTCCCATCCGTGTCAACCTCAATATCTCCCTCAATCCAATTACATGAGCCGGACTGGAGTGTACCGAGCATGGAGATGTGAAACACCTCGACACCACATCGGGCAGAAAGCTAATCAAGACGCCATGCTGCCTACCCCATCGAGCATCTCGGCGTCTAATAAACTCCTACGATAAACTCACGCAAACTCACCAATTTCTTAGGGCATCACCTTTAAGAAGACGTGATCTCCACTCTCGAACTCTAAGGGTCGACGTCAGACATTAGCAAACTCTTCCGCTCGCCCGGAGCCATGAGAGAAGATCGTTGTCGTATCAAGCCCACCTTCAAAGGCATCTCTAATCGATCAAGACCAATGACGGAGCCTTCTCCCACCTCGATCCAACATACTCCAGATCCGCGATGGCCTCCCATACAATGCCTCATATGGTGCCATCCCAGATACCACCGATAATCGGCTTTAGGCGACTCCACTAAGGAAAAGTGCTCTTCCCAAATAATTTTATGATCCAGACGATACTGCAAAGATGTCCTTCAACACTTCTATGGTCCTCTTTTAATCGAACACCATAAGGTCTCGTGGTGGAAAGTTGTACTCATGGTCACCAAGGTATTCAGCCTTTGAAACTCTTCCAAAAGTGAGTCGTAAACCTCGGGTCTCTATCTGATACTATGGATACCGGTACTCCATGTAGCCAGACTATCTCTCGAATGAACAACCGACAAAATCTCTCCAATATGAAGGTCATCCGCACGGCTAGAAAATGTGCAGACTTCGTGAGCCGATCCACTATCACCCATACCGCATCCTGTCCTTGCGGTGTCCGTGGAAAATGAGTCACAAAATCCATCGTGATGTGCTCCCACTTCCACTCAGCCACCTTCAATGGCTGAAGTAGCCCCGCTGGTTTTCGTGCTCAAATTTTTAATTCATTGACACGTGAGACATCAGTCGAACAAAGTCCCTTTACGTGTCTCTTCATTCCGCTCCACACATCGACAACGTAAGATCCCGGTACATCTTCATGCCACCTGGATGCACGACAAATCGAGCAAAGAAACCTCAAGGATCTCCTCTCTCAACCGCCAATCGGGAACCACTACGCCGTCCTCTATACCGGCGACTACCATCCGTGTGGACGGTCCAAATTTCACCTATACTCGATCGCATTCTATCCCTAATGGACACTATCATTCCACGCTCCGTCTCGGGACTCGATCACCGTCATCAGAGACAGTAGCTACTAAATTTAACGCATTCCCCGAGCCTCGTTTCACAATATCAGAGCCCAACCGTCCCACGGGGCCTCGAGCATCCGCCACTTCCGTGAGCTACACCAGCCATCGCCCCCGTGGACTTCCGACTTAAGGCATCACCTACCACATTTGCCTTACTGTGGCGGAAATGCGAAGTCATAATCCTTAGAACCCATCCATCTACGCTGCCTCGCGTCGAGGCTCGGCGTGAAAATATACTTCAGACTTTTATGATATGAGTACACCTCGAACTGCTCGCCATATAAATAGTGGCACCAAATCTTCAAGGCGAAGACTACGACCGCCAACTCTATGTCGTGTGTGTGGGATACTCATTTTCATGATTTTTCAACCGACGGAACCATGTTATTACCCTCCCACGCATCAAACACATCCTACCCGCCTGAGGGCATCAATACACTCGCTGCACTCGTCCCGGTCTCGGGATTATCAAGATAGCAAAGCAAAGAGGCCTCCTCTTCAACTCGGAATGCCTCCGCATCCGGTCATTCCAATTAAACTCACCTCCTTCCGGTCAATCTCGCCATAAAAGCGCTTAATCGAGAAATTTCAATGAATCTCCTATAAGACCTACCAATCCCAAGAAACTACGTATTCGAAGACCCACTTCCCACTTCTCTCCCAACTCCATCATGGCCTCGATTCCTCCGGTCCACCGACACGCCCGATGCTAACACCACGTGTCCTAAAATCTCACCTCAAGAAGTCAAAACTCGTGACTTATCGAACTCGCGTGATAACTGATGGTCTCTCAACAATCGTAATACAATCTCAAATGATACTCCCGCTCCTCTCTCGACTAGGAATAGATCAAGATGTCATCCATGAAGATCATTTAATAAATTGATCCAAATAGGGTTGGAATAATTCTACGATGAGGTCCATGAATGCCACTGACGCATTCGTCAATCCAAAGGGCATCATCAGAACCAAAGTGCCCATAACATGTCCTAAACGCCGCTTCCAGTGGGATATCTATCTCCTAACCTCACCGATGGTAACTGCCATGTAAGGTCTATCTTCGGGAGTAGACTGGGCCCTTCCTCAACTCGATCGAACAAGTCATCAATCCCCGTAATGGTTATCGATTCGATCGTAACCCCGCTCAACCGTCTGTAATCAATGCACGGGCGGGTCTTGTCCTTTTTCTTCGCGAACAGACCGCAGCTCTGGGCGGGTGAAGTGCCCGACCTAATAACCCCGCCCAAGAACTCTCGTAGCCGGACTCGAAGTTCCGTAACTCAATCGGTGCCATCCTATGTGCAACCATAGTGATGCAGCGAAGTACTGTGGTGTAACTCGATAACGGTCTACAACTTTGCGAGGCAATCCCAAGAGCTCATCCGAAAAACATCCTCATACTCCGCGCACTACTCGAGGTAGATCTAAGTCCGGGCCTCACCTCGCCCTCTGTGCAAGGCTTGTTAGCCAACCCGCTAACTGTCCCTCACACCTAGACTCGCACACCATTCGGGGCAAAATGTCATGCTTGGCCCTCCGAAATACAACATGAGTACCGCCCCTATGTAGCGTAACCTCCTACGCTCACAATCGATAACGACTCTGTAAGCTATCAGCTAATCCATCCCCAAGATGACGTCGAACTCTGACATGTCAATGACCCTTAGGTCCACTGTGAGTAGAATCCCCGAGATCTCTAACTCGCAACCACGACATATCATCCTTATCCTCGCCCTAATCCCTAGGAAAGAACTCACATACAAGGGCTCCTCCAAGGCCTCAACCTCTAAGCCCAACTCTATCACAACTGATGCATCGATAAATGAATGAGATGCACCAGAATCAAATAACATTCTTGCCCATAAAGCAGATAGCAAAACGCACTCGTGATGACCGGGGTTGATCATGACTAACCGGCAGGATGTCGCAGACACCCCCTCAACCCCGACGCCCCATGTGGACTCCGGCCCTCCGTCTACCATAACTCGGCCTCTAGCCTCGGGGTCTGTAACTAAGGTGCCCAGGTGTACCCTCAAACTAATACCCGGCCCCTCTAAATTCATACTAGGGTGTGGAGGTTACATCAGATCCCTCTCCTGTCCCACCGCTCCGTCTCTAGCCTATACTAAGCCGAGTCCACAATCTCGCTCGAATGGACAACTTTAGCCCATTCTCGAATCTCCTGATTTTGGTCATGTCCGTGGCCACGTAGTCATCAAGAAACTGCCAATTTCATGAATCTAACCACACACTAATACTAGCCATAGTCCCCTTACTTCACTCTAGGAACTCCCCGAGCCATCGCATGACGAGCAAGATCCTAAAATATCACTCATGAAAAGATCATGGAACTCGCCAAAATTAGCTGCACTTCACCAAAACATACTACATAAGTCATTAATGCATTTAAGCTAATGGATTTTTGTAAGTTTTCCTATCAGGACTAACTCCATCTCGTAATAAACGAGTTGGAGCACGGCTCTTTATCTTAAAATCGAGATTCACACGCTTTCTTCCTTAAATTTCTGGGAGTCATTTCGAATGTGGAGGTTGTAGGAGAAAAACTTTCCCAGCTTAAGTCACACACTACACCAACAGACCCACATCTTGGCATGTTATGAGTCTCTATACCGTGGAAAGAACCCAAGTATATCAATCCCCGTTTAGGAAATTCACACGCCATCAACAAAATCATGAACGCCATTTAATCGATAGTATGGCTGCACATGCATGCTCACAAGGAATTCCCACCATTTTCCATTCCCTACATGTAAAACTACGATTGAACATATCAACATTTACAAATGTTTTCCCAGTAGAGATAGTAAAGAACCCATTTATGAATTGACTAACTAGAAGCAATTTCTCAGGGGGCAATATTAGTCATCACCTTCTCTTCAATCTGGCCCTATGCACCCTTACCAATTGTTCACTCTCTTATGCTTAACTAGCAGGCACCCAACTTCTAATACGTGTTCCATTACATATGAAGCCGCAAAATGGATCGATGTCACTCATTTTTTTACCCATGCATCAAATAAATCAACAAAGTCAGGTCATTTCGTCTCATCTTTGTTTTTAGAACTTTGACATGACCCAATGTTCAAAGCACTTTCTTCCACCCATGTGGCTAAAGCTTGATTATAATTTTTTGTAGTTCATACATTCAAACACCGTAATTTGATCTAATTTACTTAAGTGATACTATCTAGCCATTTAAGTACTTTTTACCCTTTTGTTTCCTTTCTGTGTTATGCCTAGTAAGGAAAGTACTCAAAATTCTCTTTTTAAGGACGATAACAAAGAGGCATGATTTTCATCCAAAATCTCAAAATACTTTCGCGATATGGTAGGATGCTTATCGATATAATCACAACTTTTATTTCCAACCACTTTCTTCAAATTTCATGGAAACCATGATCAATCTTCATAATTCTCCTAATCTCTACAACTCCAAATGCTACGAACATGGAGTCATTACCATCATATGCACCGGCTGAATAATGCACCACCATACAATCTCACTCATGTGGATGAGTCAATATATATATATATATATATATGATAGGGCAACATGCCATTGAAAACCTTGAATTGAAATTGAATGAGCAATGAATAACTATTAGAAATTTCACTCGAATGTTTCACCTCGACAATGGCTCTCGACGGTTCGATGACTTCACACATCCAAGGCAAAGTTGTAGTAATTTTTCAAGACCAGAAAATTATTTCTTTTGCTTTCTCCTTCACGCCTGCTGCTTGGAATATAAGTTAATCGATCCTATGTCATTTACAAAGTCTTTATAAATTTGTCTTAGGCTGATATTCGTGAGTGGACCAAACAATATTATCAATTACCAAAGAGGAACAAGTCGATCTAACCAAAGGTCAAGTAAGCAGGCAGCATCTTCTAAACTATGGTTGCAAAAATTCCAAAAAAGCATAGCTTGAACCACATTATATATGACTCCAATCAGATGGCATGTGATCTTCCACGGGCACTCAACAACTATACAAAGCACGGTCATGTGCTTGGGACTGTTTCGCTTAAAAGAATATCAAAATCGCCCAACTAAAGACATCATATACATAGCATCTCGAAAATTTGAAGCATTAGGGAAGGTATTACTACTACCTATAATCGCATTTTCAAACCGCCTAGACTGAAGTTCACCAAAATTTGATTCCGCACATCTGTAGGAAAAACCTAATGAATCAAATACAATGACTCATTGGAGATATCCATATGAATTGCCACATTGGCATCAATAGGAGATGTAACCAGAGATGAACAGCACCAGTATACGATAATCAAAATTGGGGACTACTCAAAAGTGAAAAAAGCCAAACATGAAGAACCCGCATAAATGTAAAAAAACTAACAACAACTATGGATACGATATTTACATTGTCGGTTGACCCGCTATCTCTTCACAAGTAGATACATATACACGACAAAATCGATTGTTGTATCTAAACATTCTTGATATTAATGCATCATCATCTAATGGTACTAAACATGATGGATCAAATTGGAGTGTGAAGTTAATTTTAGCTGAAAGGGGCTGAATATCCATCACACCGCAGACGCTACAACTAGCATGAAACATATTATAATGACATCAATCTGATCTCATGATCATCACCACTATATTCGTCGATCCATCAGGACTCGTAACCCATTCACCTCCTTCATGAATGTAGCAAAACATGTCTCCATCCATCATATCCTTAGTTACAAACATTTGAATAAAATTAATATAAAACTCAATAAGTTAAGGAGAAAATAAGGAAAACAATTAATGAGAAGAGTAAATTATCATGATGGGAACTATATCTAAGTAGTTTTCAATCAAAGGATTAATCCTAGTCCCCGAGATAGAAACATAAAGACACTTAAGCAAATGCATTGTTTGCAAACTATAAGGATTTTCCATTTTGGCAAACTTTTGGGCCTTCATTTGCAAACAATCATCACTACTTTCCTACAAGTTTTATGCCAAAAGATAGGTTCAAAAGAAAGCACCCAAATACATGAATAAAGTAGTTATGACAAAAAGGACATTAATTACAAATATCGCATCCATTCAGTATATAGGTTCTTTAGATACACATCATACTTTCATAAGTATTATATTATAAAACACCGATTCATGCTTTTCTATGTTTTACACATGACAAGTCAAAGCCTTCTACAACTACACCCAAAGAAGTTTGAGAAAGTTAAAGGGAAAGGCATCTTGAGAAAGATCAATGATAGAGACAAAATTGACATGTCCTTCATAGAAGTGGATTCATAAGTGAAGAAATCTAAAGATGCCAAAAATTTCCCAAGGAAGACTAGAAAATGATTGCCTCTTCCTATCCTGAAAAAGGATTCACACACTAGATCATGTCTATCGAAGTGTCGTCTCCAAATTTAATAGGATCTTATGTGTGAATCCTTTCCCTCTGGTTTTTCCTACTTCCAAATATGTTTGAAAAGGTCTTATGTGAAAGAGAGATTCATTCTGCTAAGAATTCCAACCCATTTCCCCTTCGTTTTACCCTTTTGTTTGTATAATTAATTATTAGATATTAATTTCATGAGCTGTGCTCTAACTGTGTCGCAAAATTATCTGAGTGAACCCTATCCCTTTTGGAGTCCTTCTACCTTTTTTCATATGAAGTCATAAAAAATAGTACAAGAATAATGAAGAGGTGAAACAAAATCGCACCGATGTATCTTACTACCATCTCTAGTTTCATCTGATTCTAATTCCACCAACAAAGACCTACTTAAGGTTTCTTCATCAGAACTAGGGTATAAAATCCAAAAAAATAAAAATAAAAAATAAAAAATAAATTTGGTATAAAATTTCAAGCACAAACATAAAATTGAAGAAAACAAGAACCCTAACCATTAGGGAAAAATAAAAAATCACAACCCACAAACAAACATAGAAAGAAAAAATTCTTAAATTTTTATAATATCAATTTCAAAGGGTAAGTTTTACCTTTATTTCGCCTCTTCAACATAGATGGGAGACGGCGTGCACAAATCAAAACTAAGAAGATCAAGGTTGCTGAGAGACAAGGAGCAAGCATACTTTAATTTGTTTCGTCTTTCAAAGAGTAAGGTGGGAGACAATGCCGAGGGGAACCAAATCAATGAGGCCTAGGTTGTGTTTTCTTGTTAGGGTTATGAGAACTCCATTATCAAGATTTCTTGTCTGTTTCTTTATCTTCTTTCCATCGGTGTTCCAAAAGAAAATGGAGTTTCAGGTTTTGAGAGGAAAAGGAAAAGGGGTGTGAAAAAGAGAATGTCTGTTTTTGTTTTTTTTGTTTTTTTTTTTCCGTTTAGGGACAACATAGGTGCTATGAGGTGGATTTTAGACAAGGGTATTTTGTTCAATAATGTACTCAAGATATATTTTTCCAAATTAACATCTTGTTATTGGATTATCAAAATTTTGGTTTAAAAGTCTCAATATTCCGAAATTGGCAGCCTATAACCTACTTTTCTCATAAAATAAAGATGGAAAGACAAGATCTATCAAAATCTTGTCAGTAAAAGTTGTAGATTTTGTTTTGTAAGACCCAGAAATTCCAATTTCTGGAAAAAAGGCAAAATCGTAATTTCGATTACAAAATTGTTAATTTCTGCTAGTAACCGTAATTTATTCTCAGATCTCTTGATGACAAAATGGATTTCACCGCTTGATGGAATTTACACGCTTTTCGAGGCATCGCTGTCGGTGTCAGAAACGATTTTCGATTCACCGGAAGTCACATATAACGATACCTTGTGCCATAAGTGGTAAGAGTAGATAACGATGAAAATGGACTACCGGTGATAGAGCCGAATGTCAAAACTGAAAATGGCGACGTAATGGTCATTATGGGATTTGATTTAAGTCACAAGAAGACAAAATAAGAAATAGTTCTTGTCTTCTCCAATTAAAGGAAGAGAAAAATGGGAATGGAAAAGAAAAGAGGTCCAGTAGCTTCAATGGCGTTTTTTATGTGAGAGAGAGTCTTCCTTCTCTAAAAATACTGCCATCCGACCTTCTGCAAGCAGCTTTTGGGACAAGAAGGAGAACCGTTTACGCAGAGGGCTTCGTGGGTACTGGATTTAGTGGAGTTTCTCAAATCACCCCGAGAGGTAAGGGTTTCTCCATTTGAGTTTTATTCCCATTTTAAGTGTTTTACGAATGCTCGAGCTCGAATGAGGTCGTTGTCTCATGGATCGATCCAAACCTCGGGACCGACCGATACAAATTTGAAAATCAAATGGAGCAAGAGGATGCCCACCATTGATTTTGGTGTGAATTAATGCATTCGTGTGTTGATGCGTGTATTGATCGATTGAGGCCGAAATGGCTTGAAACCCGTTCACTAAGTGAACCGATGATTTGTGATTTTTCGGGAATAGTAACCGAGGGTTTCACTATTCTCGAAATAGTGTTCTACAAATATATTTTTGCATGAAAATGCGTATGGCCTTGTGCAATTCGAGTCGACTGTTTGTTGATCATTAGCTCAAGAGCAATTTTTGATGTTTGAAATGATAATTACATGACATAATTGTGTGATTGGATATTATGATATGTGCATGTTTATTATTTGTATGTGGATTAGATCAGATTGAAATTAAGTATACATGCATTCCATATGCACCGGAACATCCTAGGACTATAGGAGTTAGTACAGACGAATGAAAATCTGCCGAGGGTCATTTCAAAATATTAATTATCTGAGGGTAAATTCCAAATTAAAATATCAATCGTCTGAGCGCTCAATTGATATTCAATGTGAGGGTGTCCATTGTAACAACAAATAATATATCATCATTGAGCTACCAATTGATATATATACATCGGAGGGTTGTCCACTAATAAAATAATAATTTTGATACGAGGCTTAGGCGAGTGTGATGGAGTCTATGAGACTTGATCTGAGAGCAGGATATTTGTAGATTGTGTATTGCATGATGTTATGAACATATGCATTTTAGGGTGAGGTCACTTGGGCGCCATTTCACTACTGGGAGCATAGCCTGGTCAGATGTTAGTTTGACGTACGTATTTCATGATCGACTTCGTCCTGATCCAGACAGAGTCAGCAGTATTTTTACAGCACAGATCACAGCTGAATATTAGTGCAGTAAAAACAGCAAGAACCTTGGGATCTGTTAGTGTTGATTTGCGCCAGCGGTGGCATGGTTGTATGGGCTCTGTAGTCTTGAAATGCAATCAGCAGGCTGACGGCCTGACGCTGGCGTTTGGCTCAGAGCTCAAATGTTATCCCATGCCGTGAAATGTTTGGTCGTACCGACACCTCACGAGCATTCCCGTTGACGGTAGTCAACCCGACCCCTGGATTCAGCGCCACATGTTTCAAAGGAACCACGATAAGAATATTTAACTACATAATCGACGAGGAGGAGATAATAACTACCTGAGTTGGTAGGATATCAAGAAATCACGTAGACATTTAATAATACTCCCAGATATAGATTCTATAAATATGTTTTCGATGCTCAAAGACACATTTCCACCCACATAATCACTCTTCACTCTTATGTGTGTAATATTCTTTGTATGTTCATCCCCTACGCGCATGAGAAGTAGCTAGTCTCGTCTTGGAAGTTCTTAGATCAAAAGCTTGCATTAGTGTGGAAAGACTAAGTCCGTGGACAAGAAGGTAGACGGAGCATCCATCACCGCCACAAACAAGTCGCTCGCAGATCATTACAAATGTGTGTACATTCTTTTCCTATGTTCATCCTTCAGCTGAGAAGTATCTAGTCTCGTCTGCTCCTGGATCAAAAGCTCGATTAATGAAAAGACTAAGTCCCGATGGGTTAAGATAACGACATCCACTCATTCTGCATCATTACAATGAGTGTAAATCCCGGCAGCTCAACCGACGAACCAAGCAGATCGATTAGTATTTACCGACAAAGAGGTCAGACTTTTGGAAGGTTTCAACCCTTTGAGAGTGTAGGAGATCATGATGTTTTGGGCAATAACTGTGAAATAAGCAGACGTAAAACAAGAGTTCAAACGGAGGATATCACACCACCGGGATACTTCTTCTAAGTGTTAATGATGTCGATGAACTGGCCTTTAAAACAATTTAAAAGACTAGCCAAAACATCGGCTAAAAGAATTTGATTCCATCAAGGTTCAAATCAAGAAGAAAGATGAAACATGTTAAGAAAATACAAGACCAAAAATCAAGAAAACAAGGTTTCCGAAGATGTGGATGGCGCACCTTGAACCGAAAATGAAGTTAAGAACTCGAAAGCGAGATGGTAAAAGTAGTTGCCAATGTCGGGTGGCGCCCTACCGTGCGCGAAGGAAGGTACCATACACAGGTGTCCGAATCTGTCCGCACACAAGAAAGACACTTTTAATCATCATATCTAGATTAATCTCCATTAGGAGCCTAGATGTATCATATGACAAAGAAAATCGCATTCCTCAAGTCTCGAACTCGAGACCCTAGTTGCTGTAAAGATCTTCAACCATCCTTTCACCTACATGTTCACGATATGATTGTGTATATTGTCTTTAGGAATATATTTATGTTCTCTATACTTGAAGTAGAGAGCAATGTTATGAACAATGGAGTCTTTGAGAGCTCTCTCTCTCCTTGTAAAACAGACTACAATAATATGGAGTTTGACAAAGAAGCCTCTCTCTCCTCTCATTTTCTTTATGGGAGTCTTGTTCCAAACCAATATAATTTAAAAAAAAAAAACTAAAATAGTTTGAAAAGTAAAGTAATGTCCAAAATAATGCATATGTCACAATTGAAATTTTTTTTAAATTAATATTGTCGCAATCAATGACTAAGGCATAAACTTAAAAAAAAAATTCAATGTCGTAGCTAGTAATTATGGTATTGTTGATGTGCATACTAGTACCAATAGTTTAAGCATTATTTTGGTTTTCAATAACTTATATTAATAAATTTTTTAAATAATCTATTTATGTCCAAAACTCATTTATCCTTGAAAAATAAAAGAAAATATAATGAAAGAAAATTTAAAAAAAAAGTTTAAACTTGGATAATTTTAATTTTATATGCTTATTCAAAACTCATTTTATTTATTTATTCTTTATATTATATAAGTATTAAGAAACTAAAAAACATGTAAAATTTTAAAGAATTTTAATCATATTTGATTCTCATTTATATTTTTCATTATGAAAATGAGAAAATCATTTTTTTTTTCTTTCCCTATTATTTCAAGTTCAAAACATGATTATGGAGTGTTGTATCAACAAATTTGACGAATCAAACACACTATCGATTTTTCTTAAAAACGCTCATAAATCGGCAATATATTGAAGGAATCTCCGACCAATCATCGATTAACAATTTGTTGGTCTTGTGACGCCCCAAAACTGTGTCCGCAACTCACAACCCGCGAATACTTCATGAATATCTGCAACCCGACACCAAATCATTTAAAATTCCGGTAGAGTTCCTACCTGAGAGCTCACCCAAATACAAACTTGTCCTAATCAACAACGATCAATACGTGGTCCAATTGCAAGTAAAATAATGGCCACTTGGGCCCCTGCATCGATACTCACAAAATATCCAACCATCTATCTCACATGGTTCAAGAGTTAACACATTACTCTAAATACAAACATATATTAAAATTACAACATTTTAATACATGTATACAACAATATCACAGCCATAGCCCGCTTTCTTCTAACACGCAAATTTAGTGAGTGCCGCCTTCCCTACGCTCCCTCAGACCGAAATGGTGATCTCTCGATAGGTGAGCAAAGCCTGCAGAGATAATTTCCTACCCCACATTCCCCACCTGCTGCCATTACGCATGGCAGGGGAACAATCACATTCAAGCAATTTCAGCGAACCTACTCGAATGTCTATATGCCCAATCACAAGTCTCGAAGTCCTCACCACTCACTCACATATGCCTAAGCCGACGCGAGAATATCCAGCCAAAACAAAAGCTTTTGTTCTGGAAAACTCACTTCACCAATTTCAATAAAAATATCGACTACCCTCCGAGCCGACCGTCGGAGAACTTCCGAAACAACTATGGTCCTCATCCGGGCGATTTGTCGACTGTCTCCCAACACAATTCTCCGGAAAATCTTCCGTCGAAATTCCTTTCACAAACATTTTCATTTAACTTTCAATTTCATGTCATGCACTCACTCCTAATATTCTAGGGTGCCCCAGTGCATATGGAATGCATGATGCCAATTCCAACACATTCATGCTAATATATTCACATGCATATATATTAACATAATTAAATCACATAAAGCATGTTATGTAAATTCTCAACCAATTACACCAAAATTAGCTCACATGGGCTAATTAACAAACACAAGCAATTCATTTTGAATCACTCAACACATAAAAATTCACACAAAAATATTCATGTTACTATTCACATGAACAAAGAAAACCTCGAGTTACTCGTCACGCATTTACACAAAATAGAATTTTCACATTCGCCCCTCAAAGCTTTGAGACTGAATTTACTTCGCTAAAATAAGCCTCAAACGCTCCTAACCATTTACAATCATTCTAAACAAGGATTAACACAAGTAGGAAAAGATTCCTACCTCTTCGAGTTGTCGGAACTCCACCAAATTGGTGCCCACGCGTTAGTCATTTCGCGTAGAGCAATCTCTTCCTTCGTCTGTCGAAAAATCACCCATCCGACGATTTAATCCAGAGAAGCACTTTTATCTCTCTAAAAACTGATTTAGCCATCGTGATCCTCCTTTTTTTTTTTTTTGGCTTTCAATTAATGGAGAAGAAGACTATTTGAGTTTTTGTCTCATTCATTAACAATTTTATTAATTCCATCTATGTCCCTTTCTGTATTTTTGACACTTGGCAATTATCTAGGCCATCCATTTCCATCATCTCTAATCATGCAACATGTGTCACATGAGTACATGTTATAGGTGACTTTTGTACATCATATGTCGCTTATGGCACCCGACACTCGCTCGAAACGTGCACCCGTACTGTTTCGAATTCGACTAAATTCATTACAGAGCCTAGATTTCATGGTGATGGTTCCACCCACAACCATTTCGTTATCCGAGATCTAGAAAAATTTTGGTTTCTACCAGAAATGACCATTTTGCTATTTTTTCAGAAAAATTGAATTTTCTCTGCCCATTCTCCCTCCTTAAAAGGAATTTCGTCCCGAAATTCTGGACAATCACTACGAAACACATACATATGCAACGTGCACTCTACCATGCACGTAAATTAGTCATTTAAATATTAAACAATTAACCCATGTACGCTCTCACGTTGACTCCTCCACTCCACGGTGCTTCCATAACACCCTCACTAGCCTCATGGTCTTGCATCGCAAAACCTGCTCCCGGCTATCCATAATGCACACTGGTCCCTCCTCGAAGGTCCCATTAGTGTCAACCTCAATCTCTCCCCAATCCACTACATGCCGGGCAGAAAGCCAACCTAAGATAAGCATACCAGTTCAATTCTCTCGAGCATCTCGAAGGGTCGAATGAACCTAGGCACAGCCTTCCCACGCTTCTCCAACCCGAACACTAATTCTCCTTAGGCATCACCTTCAAGAAGACGTGATCTCCAACCTCGAACCTAAGGGTCGACAGTCGTGACATCCGCCTAACTCTCCCGCTTTCTACCCTCGACGGTACACGCTGCCT
This sequence comes from Tetrastigma voinierianum, assembly GCA_016808115.1. NCBI lineage: Eukaryota > Viridiplantae > Streptophyta > Magnoliopsida > Vitales > Vitaceae > Tetrastigma > Tetrastigma voinierianum. The sequence goes on along the minus strand of JAEQBH010006243.1, from coordinate 267,625 downwards.
CCATCGCCTCACCTTCCTGAGGTGTCTCTAATCGATCAGACTAGCGATGGAGCTCTCTCCCACTCCTGGCCCAACATATCGATGATCCGCATGGCCTCCTACATAATGCCTTATATGGTGTCATTTGTATACTGGCCGATATATGTCATCAGAAGCGATTCCACTAAGGCAAGTGCTCTTCCCAACTACCCTTATGATCCAGGACGCATGCTCACAACATGTCCTCTAACACCTGTATATAATCCACACAACATGTAACCCTACACAACCGCTGTAAACGCTTAACCTTCCCAAGGTCATACCGATCGACAACCCAATGGGTCATTAACCTAATCCATGTCGTGAATGACATCTATATACTGCTTCCTTTGCCTACCAACAACACCGAATGCAATTTCCAAGGTATCCAAATCTCGAGTCATTCCTTAATTCTATCACTCAACTCTAAGTCTACGTGATAATTCGACCGTGTGTTTTCATCTCTGCAACATAACTTTCGCCTACACTCGAGCCTCTTATATCCACACGTAAATTTCGACATCTCACTGCCCTTACACTCCACACGCAAATTTCGATATCTCCACTAGCCCTTACACCCACGTAAATTCGGGGATAGCTCCCTGTCTCTACACCCACACAAAAATTAGATCTCCTGGTCCCTTACACCCACACTGCAATCCGGATAGCCCCTGGTCTCTTACACCATTACGTAGACTGGGATATCTCCCTGCCCTACACCCACACAAGACCTTTGGATACTACCGCTGGTCTCCTTCACCCTAACTCTAGGCTTCACTTCTTAGAGGATTAACTAAGACCCTTCGTTTCGCCTAACACACTTTAATTACTCTTCATTTCCTCGACTAACTATGAGTCTTCATCGATCGTGATCCAAAGACAAACCCAACCCACACCTCACTAAGAGTGGTGAATGACTATACCGCACCCACACCCGACTCGATGCGATGTTAGTCGCGGCACACGAGAACGCAATGATGCCATACTATGACACCCCATCCCGGGGTCCACCATGAGCAAGTAATCCTGAGATCTCTAACTCACAATCCCGACCTATCATGTCAACTCACCCCACATCCTGTGAGAAGAACATCCACATATTTCTTTAAAGGCCTTAACCTAAGCCCAAATCCCATCACGCAAAATGCATTAATGAACATGATGCATTTAGGAAACAAACGCGGTATAAAATCGTACCGCATGTCCATTGATCCGCATGCTCAAATTGCACCATGAGGCCCCGCTCCCAGACAATCTCGCCTCATATGCCCAGGCTGGCAGCAATGGTAACACGTCATATGCCCAACCTGACCTGAATTCTCGGCCTACAAACCCTGTGCTCGACCCCGACATACGCTCCGCCTCGCCTACGTGGACCCGGGCTCCGCAAAGTACCAGCCGTGGCACTCTCGGGAACTAATAATGGTTCCCTTGATCCATACTAAGGGGTAGAGGAACAAACTGTGTCCTCTCCTGTCCTATCGCTAACTGGGACTGAGCTGTCCTAAAACCTTGGGATCCTTGTCTCTGGGGGCAATCCCTCCTCATATGTCCGGGCTGCTGGCAATGGTAGCACACCATCTGCCCATCCTGACTGGTAACCTTAACTCGTCCCTAGCCCGAATAACCAGGGCTCTAGAATCCTTAAGTAACCCGAAGCCTCGGGCTTTCTTTCTCGAACTAAGAAGGTTGATCTCCTCCTGCAAGACAAGACCCATATCCTCGATGCCTCAACATCTACCTCTCCCTATGGTCATAGTCGCCCTAACTCCTAGAGCCCACCTCCTCTAACCATTGAGGACGATGTGCTTTAAACGCTGGAGGTCACTGACCATTCCTAGCTCACTATCGCACATGCCTACGATACGCAACCGCAGAATCCATACTCGCCCAAGAAAGGCCCGGTCAAAGCCTGGTGGTGCCCGACTCGCACTCGTGGACGCCCTCTACGCCTCGTCTCGACTACCCATCTACACATGTCAAATGGCAAGTTAAATTCATCGTAGCATCTCAAGGCATAAACATGCCCTCGAGACCCTATTCATATACAAAAATATTCCATACAATGTCCTTGCATTTATAAAATAAGACATAATTTCATTTTATTAAATGTAATCAACATCAAAATTTTATTTTTTTCAAATTTTCATTTTTAAAAATTTTATTTCATTTTATTTTTATTTTATTTTATCAGTAAATTCTAGAACAAAGTGTTCAGAACAAAGGGTCCAAATAGTGATTGAAAGTGCACTAGTCCAAAGTCTGGTCATGCACAGTGCACACCCAACGGTCCAGCCGGTGCGCCCACCGCAAGACTTCTGCCCAGCCGCGCCCACACCCCGCCGGGTGCCGTGTCGTGAGTTCCTACTGGGCCACGTATCGCAGCTCGGGCCGGTCGGCCGTGGTCGCGCCCACGCGCCGTGTCGCAGCCCCGTGTCACGCCACCGTACGGCCGTGTCGGGCCCTCGCGGTCGCGACACAACACCTTGTTTCAGGCCCTTCCGGTCATGATACGCGATTGTGATCGCGCATTCCAGCCTAAAGGGCCTAGCCTTAGCTCCCCATCACAATACAATCAATCAGACGTGACACGCCATAACCAGTCGCCGTTGCCACGCACACAATGACCAGATCGCGGACCTGCACCCCCGGCCACAACCTCGCTTCACGACAATGCTGTATCGCGACACACCCACCGCCCATTATCCTCCGTCACGATACACTACTGCATCGCGACACACTCAAGCTTCAACCGCACGCCCATGCTCCTGTTATGCTCATACACAATTTCCATCGTACGTGGACTCCAATCCTCCAACCAAACTGCATGCCTAGGGTGTTATGTCACGATACAATTCTATCAGATCGCGGGACACAACAGCAAAAGAGCCTCAAACTCAATTCTCGCACCGCTTTTTTTTCCTTTTTTTCTTTTCACACACATTTTTTTCATTTCGCATCGAAAAACACTCCAATATATATATATATATATATATATATATATATAAATTTTTTTTTCGCTTTACACACTATAAAACCTAAAAAAAAAAAAAAAAAATTCTCCACATCATTTTTTTTCATTTAATTCTGGACTATTTGCCCAAAATTTCTCAAACACTTGTTCTCACACTAAACCCTAGTGTTCAACATCATTCATATGCTATTCACCAAGCATACAATTTCAATCACAATTCATACACACAACAACTCATGTTATGTACAACAATCACACATAAAACACAATAATCACACAATCACATAAAACACAATGCATGTAGTGTTCTAATCCTGTCCCGTGATTGTCTAGGTAATCACATACCTAACTTACCGATACTAAGCTATAACCCTAGTATCCAACATGGAGCTATACCAAGCTGTGATGTTCTTATACCTAAATGACTCTCGCCCTAGCCTGTCCCCAAGCCCCAGTATTCATATACCTAAGTTTTACACTCTAAGATCGGTGGCCTAGCTCAAGTCCCCAAGCCCTGTAGATTCGTGATACCTATGCTCTAATACCAAGTCGCGACGCCCCCAAAACCCGGTGTTCGCTAACAACCCATCAACCCGCGGACATGTGGAATGCCTGCAACCCGACACCACTCACGAAAATCGGGCAGAGTCTCCTTTATACGGGGAGCTCTACCCAAATACAAAACTTGTCCCAATAATCAACAACGACCACACAGGGTCCAATTGTAAGTAAAATAATGGCCACTTGGGCCCCTGCATCAATACTCACAAAATATCCAACCATCTATCTCACATGTTCAAGAGTTAACACATTACTCTTAATACAAACATATATTAAAATTTCAACATTCTAATACATGTATACAACAATATCAAAGTCATAAGTCGACTTTCTTCTAACACGGCCTCAGTGAGGTCGCCTCCTTGCCAAGCCTCCCTATACACCAAATGGTGATCTCCTTCTGACAGCGAAAGAGTCTCAATAGAGATAATTTCCCACTGGCTACTCCCACCTAAGTGCACATGCATGGCAAAACAATCACATTCAAGTTAATTTCACGAATCCCACTGGAACGCCTATATGCTCAATCCTACGCTGAGTCCTCACCGACTCCCTCACATATGCCTGCCGATCGCGAAGAAATACCACTGTAAAAACAAAGTCTTTTGTTCTCGAAGCTCACTACCGAATTTCTGCAGGCCATCGACCACCCTCCGAGTCGACCATTTGAGAACTTCCCGAAATAGTCATGGTCCTCATCCGAAGTGATCTGTTGGACTGTCTCCCAACACAATTCTCCGAAAAATCTTCCGGTGAAATTCCTTTCACAAACACATATTCATTTAACTTTCACTCTACGTCATGCACTACCCTAATATCTCCAGTACGCTTCCCAAATAAGATACTGAATTTATTTACGCCACTCCAACACATTCATGCTAATATATTCACATGCATATCTATTAACATAATTAAATCACATAAAGCATGTTATGTAAATTCTCAACCAATTACACTAAAATTAGCTCACATGGGCTAATTAACAAACACAAGCAATTCATTTTGAATCACTCAACACATAAAAATTCACACAAAAATATTCACGTGTCACCATTCATATGAATCCAGAAACCCTGCCACTGCTCACCATCGACACAAAAATAGAATTTTCTCCATTCGCTCAAAGCTTCGAGACCGACCATCGCTAAACAAGCCTCAGAACGCTCCTAACCATTTACTAGCTCTTAAACAAAGATTAACACAAGTAGGAAAGATCTACCTTCGAGAGTTGCTCTGAACCTTACCCCAAATCGGCGTCTACGCCAGAATTTCACCAGAGCAACTTTCCTTTTTCATTCACAAACCGACTAACCGACGTCGAATCCTAGAGAGAAGCCACTCCTCTCTCTCTCTAAAACTGATTTTCTCCCGCCACGCATCTTCCCGCTTGTTTTCGCTTCACCAATGGGAGCAGAGACATTTAGTTTGATCATCGACAATACTTATTTATCATCATCGGCCCTGATTTTTGATACTGACACTATCTGGTGACGCCCATTTCCCATCATCTCTCTAATCATACAACACAGGTCGTTAATGAAGATACGTTATATGCCGACTTTGTCACATCACATGTCGCTTTACGGCACACGACACCATACCGGAAAAACGCAAATTCGATCGCTCCCTTAATTCACGAAATTCATCACAGAATAGATTACGAGACGATTCCAATGGTAAAATCCATTTCGTTATCCGGCATTAGAAAATTTTTACCGAAATGACCATTTTGCCATTATTCCAGAAAATTGGAATTTTTTCGGGTCTTACAGGTCTCATTCATACCTCGATTATATTGTGATATTTTGGCTAATCACTCAAATTTCGACGATATATCAACTATATTCTCGATTTAATCAATTTTAGACTTCTTTATCCTGTTCATTTCTAAGATCGATATATGATATATCGGTAATATTTTCACCACCTTGTGACATTTATGTCCTTGATGCAATACATACCAACCAAAAATAAAAAATAAAAAAATAAAAAAATAAATATATTTTCCTTTCTTTTTTCAATTCTCACTTCGCTATGGGGAAATTTTATCAAAATTTCCTTTTTCGGTCAGTTTGACTTTGAAATAGAATTTAAATAAAAATTACGGGGGAAATGAAATCAGACGATGGAATTTTTTTCGCATTCCCAATAAATTTTTCTTTTTTTTAAGTAATAAAATTTCTTTTTAAATTTCAACATTTCATATGTGGAGATGACATGGATAGAAGGCCAGGGTATTTTAGTCCAATCAAAATATTTTTCCTTCAGCGCTTACACACTCGATTCCGCTTTTCATTACTTATGGTTTAAATATTCTCATATTATGCATTAAAACATAACTTTTTCTTTTTCCTGAAATATAGAAATTTGCTTTTTTACAAAAGGTAACCATGTGAACCTTAGCCTCATTTTCTCTCTTAAGTAAGAAGTATACAATTTTTTATCATTCTTAACATAAAATCACTCAACTACATATCTTTCTATCAATTTATTCCTTAAAAATAATTATTCCACATAGATCTAAGTTTTATCTTATTTATCGTGATTTCGTTATTTTATTGTGGCATTTAGGTTTCCATGTCATCTTAAAGTATTTACGATTGCTGCATTCGACAGAACTTTTCATCTAGGTAATAATTCGCATCAGAAACATATTAAACTAGACAGCACAACAAATCACCCTCGATCAGCGAACTCGAAGAGTAAAGATTCTACCACTCGTGAAGACATCAAACTTATGTTGAACCGATTTATTACAAGTATTAAACTGACATTGCTTCATCTTCTTTTATTATTTTTGTTTTAATTCATGTGATTTATATACGTGTTTTGCATGTATTGTTGGCTTGTTTGAATTAATAAAATAATTTTATTTTTAAAACAAAAATTATTCATAATTTTTACTTTTAGAAGGGCCAATTTGACCCAAACCTATGAAATGGATCTTGGGCCCAGTCGCGGACCGGCCCAATTCTCAGCTCCAGGATTCAGCACATTTGCCTCCACTGTCATCAGTCATCACCCAGCCGGTTTTCAATTTCAGTTCCTGTAAACAGCAATAGACTTGAATTTTCATCCTAAATCCCCGCTCGGAAACCTCACTTCATCATTGAATTCATCCGTGAATCCGTGTTTTCCGATGAATGAGGAAATGGAAGAAGAAGTGATCGAAGTAGAATCAAATCCTCCACGGATGTCGATGAGTTGGATCGTCGCCGGCACTCAAAACCTGATCGAAAATTCCGGAAGAACGGAATCGGCGATCAAAGCTTCATTAGGATTTTAGTTTTTAATACCAAGGCTCTGCTCGGGTTAGTGGTTTTTTCTTTCTTCATCATCTTGTTCCTGATTCTTCACTTAATGAAACCAGTTGACGATGCTCAGAGACCTAGGGTTGTTACGCCATTTCCTGCCCCAAAGATCATGGATCTTCCTCAGGTAAATTAGCCTTTGGGTTTTCAATTTTTTTTTTCGATTTTTATTTACTCATTTTGAGATTTGATGGTTGAGTATTGCAGTTCCATATGAGCACAAGGAGAGCTTGTATTGGGGAAACATATTGCCTCACGTTTATCTTGGAATCCGCGCCAGTATTATTCCGCCTTGCTTGTTTAATTTCAAACACCAATTTTAATTTTAGATTATGTTTGTTATTCTACCACAGTTCTGACATTTTGATGAAATTTTATCCCTAGTTTAAAGCTTGAAATTTTATGGGGAAACGATTTTGTTTATAAAAATTATTTGAATATAGTTGGAGAAAGAATTTAAAAAATTCTGACATTTAGCACACTTTTGTGTGTTTGAGAGTTTTCAATTCAAACTCTAAATTTTTTATAACCATGTTTACTTATATTTTTGCTTTTGAATTTAAAATTTATTTTTCATGTTTTTCTTTTAAAAAATATGAAATATAAACCATCATTTTTTTTCTTCCAACTGAAAAAAAGATGAGTCCACCAATTGGCAACAGCATTTAGAGTTAATTACAAAATAGATACATTGTAATTTACACTGCATTAGACAACTTAAATCGATGATTGACAATGAGGTAGTTAAGCAAAATTTCAGTCACTTAACAAATGGTGATGAAAAAACTAAGAACGTGGCTTTCTGATAAAACATAATGTTGTATCCTAGGCTAATATGAAGTCCACTAGTAATAACAATGAGTATGATGAAATAATAAATTTGAGGAGCTTAAAGTTTCTTATCACAACAACAAAAAATGTCAGTTGTTTTGTTATGGTAAAAGAAGAAATAATAAAAATTTTAATTATTTACTTATTAAAATAATAATAATTATTTCTAAAAAGTTATTCCTTTTGAAGTCAGATCATTTGAAAGATAAATTGAGTATGTGACTGTCAACAGATGACAAAAGGCGGTTGGTGACATCTGCCATCTATCCAATAATTTCATTTACAGTTGAAGAACAAGGCAGAAGGCACCCTATATAATTTCTATGCTGAACTGGTGTTACATGTTGATTTCATCTGCTTCTTTCTCTCCTTCACTTTGGTTGATCTCATTCCTTATCAAGTCTGGGACAATTGGCAACTGTAAATGGTGACACCCTAATCTTTGGTTGCTGGTTTGATGTGGGATTGGAGTGAAGGATGGAAGATATTTCCTGCGACATGTCTGCCAAGACTTGATGTGAGCTCAACATGTACATGGTTGGACGCATCACAATGGAAGGGATTATGGACATCAGGTGCTGATTATTAGGGCATGACCTTGGCTTCAAGTTTCTTGAAATCCAAGGAGAATGGTAGTGGCTATGGAGGAGACTGAACAGTTCGAATTGATGTGAAAAGTGAGAAGTAAATATCCTTATCTTATCTTATAATGGAGTTTTATTTGTAGTTCTGTTGTTAAAAACCTGTCTAGAGTGAACAAAAGTGTGTCTCTAAACACACTATAATTGATGAAACTACCTGCTAGGTTGTAAGTCTAAATCTGATGTTATATAATCCCTGTTGCGATACTGTTTTAAAAAATGTAAGCATAAAGAGTAAGGATGTGAAACTATTTCATTGGTTAAATTTTTGTTTTGGTAAATTTTTTTTCTGACTTGTTATGAATATACTTAAAAGCTAACAAACAATTAACTGATATGGTGATTTTACTTTTAGAATTTTAGAAAATTCTAAAATTTGGCCCTTTGCTAGGAGGAACAAGAGGAAGGGACATGGGAGGAGAGCTGCCTACTTCTGTTTAGCAGAGTCTTAGGTTTTTCAGTTGATGGTTCTAAGGATGAAATTTTCAATATGATGAACAGTATTTGTGAAAGAAGATCAACTGTTAAAGGTGGCTTCAAGGACAACAAAGCTCGATAAAGAAAGAAAGAAATTTAATGGAAATATAAAGGAGAAAGAGAAGAAAGAAAGAAATTAGAATGGAACATGAAGGAGAAAGAGAAGAGACGAAAAGGGGGTTCTAGCCAAAAGGGCAAGGGAGCACACTTAGGTTCTTGTTCTAAAGGGTTAGTCCAGTCCGCGCCCGCAGCTTGCGGATGGGTAGCTTCGTTCTAAGGGTGCTTCTAGAGGGGTTGTTATTCTTGGATACCCTAATGCCCAATCGTCTATAGATGGAGGAGGAGTAGCCACACTTTATCCTACAAAAGTTCGAAAATCAGGCTTCGATGATTTTAATGGATCTTTACAGGCATATAATTTTAATTCCACAAAAGGAAGCCAGTCAGCTATCGAGGCATGGGAAATCCATGGTATATGGGGTGATTTAATGTCCTAAGATTCCCGAGAAAGAAATAGTGGAAGGAAGATGGATGGGAGCCATGAAAAGATTCTCCCAAATTATCAAATGAAAGAATTGAAAGATCTCGCCTTCAGGAGGGGTGTTTACTGGATCTGAGGACCAGAAACCAAAGAATGGCTAGGTCGGGATGTAGATTCTCGATCGCGCATGACTGGGAAAATTATTTAGGAAATGCTACCCAAAGCACTTTGCCAAGACCTCTTTCAAACTATTTCCCGATCCTGTTGATCGAGGAGGCTGTTTCAGGGTCTTCATTTTCTTCGCTTTGAAAACCCGTGGCTTAACACTGGTTTTAAAAGTCTTATTGATGGGTGTAAAGAACTTCAATGTTGGGGTGCTAGTAGTTTTGTGGGTGGCTTTAAAATTAAAAGCCTCAAGATTAAGCTCAAAGGTTGGAATTAGGATGTGTTCGGAGGGTTGAGACGAAAACCATGCTCAAAAACACAGTCATGGGTCACTATCGAGCCGTAAGACCCCGACTAACCAGCTTGATAGAAAAATAAGAGAGTTGAGGAGTTCAAAAGATGAGCGCCACGAGGGCATAACGTGGAGACAAAAGTCTATGGAAATTTGGCTTGCTGAGGTGATAGTAATACAAAATTCTTTCATAAAATGGCAACCCTATAGAAAGCATAGTGAAATGACAAGTGTCTAAAATTGATCGTGGTTTGGCACAAGGAAGGCCAAGATTTGCAACAAGGCATTGTTAATGCCTTCAATCCTCGCGACGATCCCGGGATTGGAGAGCCAATGAGGGTCTAACCTTCTCGAAACCGGAAGATCAAGAGGTCAAGCAGCCGGAGAAGCCATGGAAGAGGAAGTTTTTTGTCTCTTCATGAGCTAATGAGGAGAAAGCAACCTGGCTAAACCCAGTATATGGTAGCTGGGCAATTCAACTGGGGAGACGATCAAAGGTGAGGTGATGACTATATTCAAGGATTTGTTTTGCAAATTTTGTGAAAAGTCCGAACTCCACCTTCATAGTGATGGTTCCAAAGAAGGAAGCGGGCGGATGATGGCGATTTTGTGACCTATAAATCTTAAGGGGGAGTCTCACAAGCTAATAAAGAAAGGTTTTAGCAAACAAAAGTTGAAAAGGCGATGAGCCGGTTGAGTCAACGAAGCCCAAAATTCCTTTGCATGGGTAGACAAATCTCGATGCCTCTCTAATAGCAAATGAAGCGATTGATTCAATGACGAGGAGGAAGGAAAAGGAATCCTATAAAATTGAGATACGTTTACATGCCACCTAAGTTTCTTCTCGCATTCAGTGGATAGGCTTTGGTAGTGCTGATGTGGTTGATAATGGCAGCATTTCACAAATCTCCTTTTCGATGATTATCAAATCTATCCAAGAGGTTTCTTCAAAAGCACAAGGGTTTACGACAAGGAGATCCGTTAGCCCCTATTTTCTTTGTCTCGGATGTAGGTATTCTCTATCCCGATTGATCAAGTTATAAGTGAGGCTATCTCTGCAAGTTATAACTTCAGGAATGGTTTTGGTGATGTCGCAAACATATCCCACTTGTTGTTCGCCAATGATTCTTTGGTTTTTTGTAAAGATTCTGAGGATGAAATGTTGTATCTAAGCTAGATCCTACTGTACTTTGAAGCTTTCTCGGGGCTGAGAATCAACCTGGATAAGAGCGTCATTTTGCCAGTGGGTATAGTGGAGAATTTTAACCAATTGGCATGTGAGATGGGGTGTAGAGTAGATCCTCCTTCTCTTACCCGGGGCTTCCTCTCGCTTTAGGTTAAATTGGCCAAGCGGTACGGGGGTGGATTGAAGAGAGATTCGTAAGAAGGCTCACAAGAAGATATATCTTTAAAGGGGGAAGACTTACGCTAATTAGAAGCATGATGTCCAATATGCCTATATACCTGCTGTCACTTTTTAGGATGCCCAAGAGTGTCAAAAACATATTGGAGAAAATTTAGAGAGATTTTCTCTGGGGAGGAGGCTCTACAGTTAGAAAAATCCACCTAGTAAATTGGAACTCCATAAGCCAGGGAAAGGAAAATGGTGGTTTGGGGATCAAGGCTGCACTCCTAAATGTAGCTTTACTGGGAAAGGGGCTTCGAGGTTCACAAAGGAGGATAACCTCTATTTGAGATCATGTATTACTAAGTATGGCTCATGTAACTGGGCCGGTTCACTTACCCTGTGAGGAAGCTATGGTTGGCCTGGAAGTCTATTGCAAAAGAGATTGATCATTTAAGAAAGACCGGTGTTAAAATCAAAGCAGGAAAAAAAAAAAAAAAAAAAAAAAAAAAAATCATATTCGGGAAGACACTGGGTGGAAGACAACCTTGTGGAAGCTAAGGTCGAGATTCGGGGTGAGGGAAGATGGTGGTAGAGCCTAGACTCCAAAGTTTCTTAGGGTCTTTTAATGATCGGAGTCGAAGCCATCCAGAGTTCATCAAGTGACTAGCAATATCAAAATTTCTCCTCCCGAAAAGGATAACCGTTTGTAGCGGGGATATGTTCAGGGTACTTACCAAGCAGTGCTTATCAAAATACAGCTGAGTTTCTCCTCATAAAGTACTCTTGCAAAATGTTATGGAACCAAGATATCCTTCCAAAGTTGGTTTTTTTCCTCGGGAGGTGTGTCAAGGTTCTTACCTCAACTCATATGAAGAAACGGGGTCTTCATTTAGCTAACATGTGTCCTCTCTGTAGATAGGAGGAAGAAGAGCTGGAGCATATTTTAATCCACTGTCATGCAATACGAGGACAATGGACTGATCTTCTTTCAGATTGTGTCACTAAGACTTTTGCCCTTCATGCTAAAGATCTAATCCAAAGCTAGATGCACTTCCCTATTAGGAAAAAAGCTAAGGCTATTTGGAGAGTTGATCCCCTACTTTTATTCTGGGCTATCTGGAAAGAGAGGAACAAAATTATTTTTGAAGACGTTACTTTTTACCCGTTGAAACTAAAGCTTTCAGTTATCCAATCATTGCTTATGTGGGTTGGGTTTATTCCAAACGCAGATATCGATTTTATTAGATTGCTCTTGTATAGGTTCTATGGCTATGCCTAGGGTGTGGCTTTTTTGGGTTGGTCTATTATTCCTTTTTCCTCTCGTCTCTGGGCTTTCGCCTTTGTGGTCTCTTCAGATACTTCCTATATACTCTTTTTCGTCAATATACGCTTCTTATTGATAAAAAAACTTTTAGGAATTTTAGGTCTCATAAAAAGGAGAACTTCAACTTGATAGTCAACACATATGCCAAAAACAATAATAATAATAATGCATCGATTAGCGATGAATTATTAATTTGATAAATAAGTATGCATTTCATACCGCCATCAACAAACATAGCAAGATTTTGCTCTTTTATACATATAACAAGATTTTTTACTTCCGTGATTAATGTATAAACACATATTTGTTCCAGATAGGGTCCAACTTCTATGCCCGGTAGACTTTTTCAGAATTCAAAACATAAGCCAAAATTCTTACGTGTTGTCTCGGGGTTTATATTTATGCATTTACGTTATGTGTATAGTTAGGAGAAGCAATGGTAATTACCTATATATACTCGCTTTTGATAATTTACATGTCTATTTTAAAAAATTTCTACAATCAATTCTTAATTGAACATTTCTTCATAGATCCATTTCATAACTCCGTGTAGGATTGAACAATTGCTCGCTGTAATCGTGTCAGGTATTAGCCAATGATTTGCACTTTATAAGGATTGTTGTTTCATGGCCTATTCCATGTCCGTGGAGTGAAATGCGGAGAAGTGCACACCTTTTTTCTATTCTAAATATGTAAAGAGGGAAATGCTCTAAGCTCATGAGGATGTCCCGACATTCGTGGAGAATTCTCCGCGATGGTCAAGAATGGATGTTCGAGGTCGGGCAATGTGATTTAGAACCGCGGTAATGCTTTGAAATAACGTCGTGGTCTATCATTTTGTTACTTCCCCCACTGGATTGTAGTGTTAGTGCTTTAATATGAGAATGTTTAAATCATACTATATATAAGTATTACAACCCTTGAGATCCGTCTCAAGTGGTAAAGGGTTGGTGGGGTTTATATATATGTGTGTGTGTGTATGCATGTATAAGTATACACAAGGTACGTAAAACGTGATGAGTACAACTTATCATTTCCAGGCAAGACGCTAGTCTTATCTAAAGGTCTTTTTGAAACTTAAGGAGTGCTCCGCTTATGTTCAGGAGATATGAATTACTGTAGTTCTTAGTGTTTTAATAGCTAACTCTTTCATCACAGACTGCTAAGAACCTAAATTCTAAATTTAAGTTCATTTTGTAGGGTTGTCCATCAGATGTAGTTTAATCTCTTTCGTGGGAATTCCCCGCAGAAAGATAATAATAATTACTTTAATCTCTATTTTTTATTGTTATGGAAATCAGATGAACTAGAAAGTCTACTTGTTAATGAACTCCAATTTACTTATCCTATTCTCGTGCTTTTATTAAAAATTCACAAAGGGATTGCTTTTTACTAGTCACATATATTATTCATTGTATTTTCTCCATTTATCGGGTGTTGTTCCAACTGGCTTTGTGTTCTTTCAGGATGATTTGGAAGTCCATTATTCCGTTTCCAAGACACCTCGCATTCACAATTTATCCGATCTTGTCCAGAAAGTCTTCGAGGACCAAGTATGTAAGATTTAATGTTTATTTATTGATCTTTTCATAATTTTTTTAATTTTCACTGAGATTCGTATAAATTTTCATCTACATTTGAGTTTTCAATCCCACATTTCTATCATGTGATTAAGAGACTTGTGCATCCCTCTTCCCCTCCCACCCACCCACCCACCCACCCACCCATTGGATGTGTATTTTACCAGGTAAGAAAGTTTGGTCGTCGTGAGTCATCTGCACGTATCCGACACTCTCCAAACATTTAGTTTTTCGTGTATGCAAACAAGAGGCAAAGGATAAATATTGCTCAACATCTTAATTAGGACGCACCCCCATCTTTGGTTTTGACTTCTATTATCGCTCAGGATCATTGCCCTTATACAAATTTCTGCTAGATTCCTTTCAAAATAGACATTCCTTTCTCTCTCTCACACACACCCATGCCTACATGTGCATATGCACACACATTCCTTTTCTGATTCTGGGCCCATTTAATCTCTCTCATTAGAATTTCAATTTTATTGCAAAATTTTATTTAGGTCCATTAAATGTTACTATTAGAGATTACCTATTGTATTTTACCTTATTTCCGTGTCTTCCCAATGTAGTGAACTTTGTGCGAATTTCCTTGTTTTTTATTTACAACTTTTTTATTTCAACATTTGGAAGTTTGAAACATCTCTGATTTCAATATCAAGTAGCTTACTCCTAGTAAATTGATTCTAGAATGTCCTTTTTTATTTAAACAGCTTACATTTATAAACCCATGCTTTTCTGACTTCATATATGAACCAAGTTTTTTCTCTTCATAATCTTTTTTATATTCACTTTGTAATTGTAAGGTACCTCCCTGACAAGAGAATTAATTGAGAAGCAAAAATAATTTGACAACAAATTAGGGATATGTCAACAAACTTACTAGTGTTAGATCATTCTATAAAATTTTTATCAAGTTAAAATGACGCGGATGATGAACCGCCACATCATACCTAGAATTTACTGTCTACCGCCAAAGAACATGTGGATTTGTAGTCATATACATGACCCGATGGGAAATGAAAAATAAAGATGGATTCCTATTATGATCTTGTTTCAGTTTGAATCATGTTAGAATGATGATCAGAGTCATAAAGCTCGATTCAAACTGCAAGTAAGTAATCCGCTTAACAATTCCGAGTACTTCAAGCAACCGCATAATCATTATGTCATGTGGGACTTATGGAGGTCGCGAATTTTCTTGAGCAATGTCTTCCCCGATCCACCGCTACGATGCAATTAATTTTGGTCGACTTTGAGCATTGGGATTTTTTTAACTTAAAATTGATCCAGCAAAGACTTCATTCCTTTATTCTAATTTTGGCAATACGCTGCACCAACCATTCGACAAGATTAATTTTCGCTTTACTATGATAAGTCAAACTGACAAATGTAAAATAGCATGCTACTTTGGTGCTTGAAAGAATTTCCGAACATCATTCAAAACAAGAAGATTTGTACCTATATAGAAATTAGAAATTGTCTCACCGCCACAAATACTATTCCTCATTGAAGTTGTACCCAAGGAACTAAATATCGGGTTTTATCTCCGCCGATATACTGAACATCATCATATACGCCCTGAATCGACATAATTCTTGCCAACCAAAAGCCTACAGCCAAAAAACTTTAAAATCGAAAATCACCGATATTTCGACGAAATATAGGAAAATGTTGATATTTCACCAAATATCGAAAGTCTAATTTCACGCTACTGTAATGGAATCTCCTAAGAAATATTAGTAACATTTGAGATGAGATGAAAATATTTATATATCTCAGAAATATTCTGATATATCGTCAATATTTTAAAATATCAATTATGCCTTTCACCAACTGCATCTGATGTTCTTTATCCGTTCCTCGCTGATCCAAAGGTCCAAATTTCATCCATGTTTTTTAAAAAACATCCAAAGGCTATATTTTGGATCCAATCTATGGGTTTTAAATTTGAAGCTTGGATCAATCTGTAGTTTAGATTAATTTCAAACAAGATATATGATGATCCAATCTGCAAGATTTGGAACCAAAATAAAATCCAATCCATTGGTGATTTGAACCAAAATTAAATCCAACGGTTAGGAATTAAATCATTAATGGTTTTTTGACAATTCAATGGCTATTTTTTGATGTCAAAAAATTCTATAAATACTCATAAAATCATACAATTTCTTTACAAACTCATCCATCCACATTCAAGCTCCATTTGACTCTCAAATTATTTTTTCTTTGTGATTTATCTCAATATTTTGAAGATCTTGGTTTAAAATATTGTCTTCAACAAGATGAGATCCCTTCATCAAATAATATAATGGAACCACATCGGTCTACATTTTGGTTTTAAAAAACGATTGTAATGTAATTTCTCGATTAATTATAATGAATATTGTCTTCAACAAATGTATATATGCTTATTTATGTCCTTTTTATAGTTTAACAAAATATTTCCATGAATTTCAAAGTATTTTTGTTAATTTTCACTTTACCGATATTTTTGTCAAAATATACATCGATATTTAACCGATATTTCCGACATATTAGTAAAATCCAAGTACCAATATATACGTGATTACTGATATTTTGATCCTTTGGTTGTACCCAATCTTATTGTAAGCAATCTACAATTCACATTTTGTATTTTTCAGGTTGATTCTGAATCTTTGGTTGTTGGTAAGGTTGCTCTTGGAAATATGTTAGGTGGCATTGGCTATTTCTATGGCCAATAAAAAATTTCACTCCCAAAAAACAATGATGTAAGTTATCTAAATTTGTTTCTGCATTGCTGCCTTTCTCTTAATACTGCATATCACTTGTTTTGACATTACCTGTCAGGTATGAACAATTCCATCATTTGAACTTTTACTTCTGTTTGGCAACGTCATTAATATTCTTATTTGTCTTATTACATGTTAAAAAGTATTTGCATGTAATACAACTCGAGGTTGTGCATTCTGAATTATTATCTCATGCCTCTAGTGTGTTTGTGTGTGTGTATCTGTGTATTTGATTCTTAGTTAACATTATATTCTCAAGCTCTGCACAAAATCACAATTGCTTGTGAATGACACGAAGAATATGGCCTGATAAGTGTAAATGAAACATTGGATTTGCATGTGTATTACTATGTAGTCGTAGATGTGTAAATTTGGAGTATTGTTGTTTTTCTTGTGGATTACGTTAAAGACAAGAGTATTGTGTTTAGAAGATAAGAAGTTAAATAAGTGGGCCATCAAGCCAGGACTCTAAATTGAAAATCTTAATGTCCATCTTGCTAGCTTAAATGTTACTTCTTTTGCTATTCAAAAAACCAAAAGTCGATATTTGCATCGATTTCCAGATGGTAATGAATCCTCAAATCAATGAAAATGGAAACATCAGGTTCACATAGTGCCTTAATATGACATACATTTAGCCAAATTCATGCTTCGTCTAAAATTAAAATATTAGTCATTGACTTGAAGATTTTCGAGGCACATCGTCTTTGGCATTTTGGACTTCAAGATTGGTGATATGCAAATATGATACTTTAAGAGCTCAAATATTCTTAAAAAATATAAAATAAATAAATAAATAAAATTAAATGGAAAATTTTATCATATGTAACAATGTTTAAATAATGATGAATTTTTCATCAAAATTGATTTATGATAACATTTTAGAATATAAAACTCTTCTACTTAGTGTTCATTCAATACTCTTCTTGTTTTGTGTTTTGTATGAAATCAATAGCTACTTTATATAAAAATATAGTAACTCTTATTAAAAAGAATGAATTTATCTTTTATTCATAAACCTTACTTTTAAAAATTTTTTAATTTCAAGTTGTATAAATTTTTGTAATACCTCAATTTTTTTTATGGGTAATTTTTTTTGTCCACATTGGGACTTGAACCTGGATCCTCCCATAATCCTATGCCATTTCTTTACCACTCAAGCTCTAGGGTGGAATCCTGGTGATTTCATCTCTATTTCATCCTCCACGTAAGAGTGAACACTACAAGGAATTAGCTAGACGAGAGGATCCCATATCATGTACACTATTCATTTCTCTCTTTCAAATCCTCTCTATTTTGCTTCTCTTCCTTCTCTCTCCATATCCCCACCTTCTTCTACAATGTTGAATTTTGCATCATCTTGATTCACTCATATCAATTGCCAAAATCACCACAATTTATCTATGAGGCTGTTTGTAGTTATTATACTACTCACTGTAATATCTTATCTTTAGTTCCTGCATTGTAATAATGATGACCAAGGTATTGCCAACTTAGTTGATTTATCGTTTCGCCGAGGTTTCTCGAGCCTCTGTATCCACATACTTGTGTACACATGCTTATAATGAAGTACCCAAGGCAATAAACTCAACATAAAGCCTTATTACCATATCATAATCACAAGTTGATATGTAGTATTCATTTATTATTTTTTGGTTTTTACCGTGAAGTTGCTATCCTTTATGCTTGTCATTCATCGCCATCACTTCGACCTCTTACAAAGTCGCATGGGTCGCTTTCTTATAAATGCATTTTCTTGCGCTTAAGAGTCATGATAATTTTATTTCATATTGGCCTCGTCAACTTTACACAAATTGCTCCAGTTCGATCCTTCTTTCCAAGGATTTTTGTGGGATGTAAGGTTTTCACGCCTACCGATTTTGTTAGTTGATTATTATTATTATTATTGTTTGCATTTGTGTTTTGTTTTTCCTCCCTCAGGTGCTGGCCATCCATTACTTGTATCTTTAGGGAAATAGATGTTCATTTTGCCACACATTGGAGGATTTTTTTTTTTTTTTTAATGTGATAACAATAAATAAATCTTCTCCATTCCACTTAACTTATTCTTACTGAATATGCTGGGGACATTCACATTTGTTCGATATAATTGGACATTATGATTTAATGAACATTGATGGATGGATTCCAAGGGAGCAAATTTTAGGTGCTGAAGCTCTAAGGTAGTACAAAGTATTTTGCTAGGGTAATCATGATAACTTCAAAGGTTTGCATTCCGTAAGTAAATATCTTATTGCGTATTTGCAGTAAGGTCACAGAGGAATTTGTTCTTCAAAGATCCAACTAATGGAAATCCACCAACTTTATTCTTGGTTTTACACTGCAAAGTTTTCCTCTTCAATAAAAGTTTTCTATTTTTGTGAGATTTTACTTACATTGCATTCGAGATTTTTGCATGCACCCTACAATTCAAGGGGAAATTTTTTTATTTCACTCGGGCTTGATGAGGATGCCGTTGTTGATCAAATGTTAGATAAGGTATTCAATGGCATATGACATTTAACTCCTTTGATCGGGGGAATGATTTAGAGAAATTCAGATAGCATGGTTTAGGTACTTCGTGTCGTGTATATGTTAAAATATATCAGGAGTTCATGAATATTTCTCAATGTAAACACTAGTAATTGAAATCACTTCACCGATCGAAAGTATGTGAGTGTATGTGTGTAGGTATGCGTGTGTATTATGTATGTGTGCATGCATATATATCCATGTGCATTTCTATGGAATTTTGATTAGGAGTTTATTCAAGATGTATGATTTATGAGCACATGCTCATAGGAATCTGCAATCCGGTCAGGAGTTTTAAAACAGGCAATGGATTCAAGCATTCATCTAAATGTGCTACATTAATTTTTATTTATTATTATTATTATTATTATTATTTTGGTAGGTAAAAGTGAGCACTACAATGTGAAAAGAAGGCGCTGCAAAGCCTAAAGCATACAAGAAGTATATAAGATATTTCACCTTAACCTCACTTAAAAGAGAGGGTGAGAAACAAAAAATCAACAGCCTTCACTTAAAAGCTATCTATTCAATGAAGCTAACAAAAGAGTTTGGCCCGTATCTACACATTCCTAGACCAAGATTGCAAATTATATACAAAAGAATATTTCATCCTCGACTGTTATCGGGAGCATCACAAAGGCCAATGCTTTCTTTCTCTATGTCATTCCAAGAAATGCATAACGGAGCAGCCCTCCAACACTTCTTACGAGTTTTTTTCCCACAAAGGAAACTTTCCACCCAAGAAGCGTCTCTTTAACTCTTGAAGAGAGAACCCAAGACACCTCAAAGAGAGGGAACAATAGCTATCACAGAATCCTCTCCTTTACCCAATGGAGAAGAATGTAGTAAATCACTTAAGAAAGACAAAAAAAGCATCTATTTTCCAAAAAGAATCTTCTCTTTAGACCTAATCCAAAGTTAAGGCTCCTTAGCTAAGAAGAAGAGCTTTGTTCATCACCAAAAAAGGTTCCTCAACCCCAAGCCTGCTTTCTTTTTCTCCGAACAAACTGTCCTCCACCTTACCAAGTGAGGCCTCTACACCAAATTACACCTGGAAGGAAATTCTTCTAATCTTCTTCAACTCTAATCTAATTTGACAAGGCATGCAAAAGAGATGTAAAATAGATAGGCTTGTCGGGAGAGAATAATGGATCAAAGATCCTCTACTTCCCTTCGAAAATTGTCTCTTCCACATAACTAGCCTCTAACAAGACCTCTCTTTCACACTATCCAAAATTGCCATAAATCTGAAAGGGCCCCCCTAAAGGAAGACCAAAATGAGAGGAAGGCAGATTGCCCGACTTGCATCCCGACTTCAATGCCAATGCATCAATATTGTCCTCCCTCTTTATAAGAATTAACTCATTTTTGTCCAAGTTAATTCTCAAATAAAAAAATCACCTCAAACCGCATGAGAACCGAACTTTATTGGGTCATCTATTCATGGCAAGCCTCACATATCACAAGGGTGTCATTCACAAACAACAAGTGAGATATCTAAACTCCATCCCTCCCCTTACATCTCACCTACCATCTAAAGATACAAGGCGCAGCCTCTCTTCGTGAAGGCAACTAAATGCCTCAGCACCATATACAACCCCGTATTCGAAGGAACCCCTCGCAGGTTCGCCATCAAGCATAAAAACTTTGTTGTTGAGATGTGCACAATTTTATCCAACCAGTCCATTTCTCCCCTAATTTCATCTTCCTTAAAACTTCCAAAAAGAAGAAAATAGCTAGTATTATTGTATCCTCTCTCAATGTCCAACTTGCACAAAACTCCACCCTCACAGCTCTTTAACCTCTAGTTGCCTTATTAGCTATGAAGGCTGCATCCAAGATTTATCTCCCATCCACAAAAGGCATTTTGAAAGCCGGTTAGTTTACTCATTATCTGATCAAGCATGACCTTAGCCAAGAACTTATGTAGGTCGCCACAAGTCTATCAGACGTAAACTCAAATCTGACACCTTTTTTTCAAATGAGAACCAAAATGCAGCATTCATCACCCGACAAATCCGCCCCATCATAAAAATCGTTGAAAATGCCCGTGACCTTTCTTCACAAACTCCCAACAAAAGAGCCAAATGTTAGTGTACCTACCGAACCATGTTCCTTCTCCTCGCGAACTGAAGAGCAATGAACACCTCGTCCTTCAAGATTGTGATTTCCAACCTTTCAGCATCCTCATCACCTAGTCCTTTAATGGTCATTCCACCAATATTGAGCCTCCAATCCCCTTTCTCTGTTAACAAGTCCTGAAAGGTGTGACGTCCCAAACCTGGGGGTTCGTTGATAATTCGTCAACCCGCGGAATACATGTATCCATTGAGTGTCTCAATGCCACAACATGAGTGTCTCGCTACCCGAGACTCAACATAAGTAAAAATGGTCACGTCGGGCCCATACATCCCTACTCATCAAAAACATAAATGACCAGGTTACAATAGTTTCGCTTAATTATATCTATACAAAACATGTATCAATCTCAAAATGTTTCATACATGTTTTACAAAATATATAATCAAAGTCACATGCCCGCTTCCCAAAAGCGATTTCTAGTGAGCGTCTCCTCGAATACTCCTTTGTACCGAAAGTGGGATCCTAATGACGGGGTGAGCAATGCCCAGTAGTTGAATTCTCCTACAAGGGCTACTCCCCACCTAAAATGCACATGCAATGGCACATCATAGCATCCACATTCCATACAATTTACAATTCATATATGGAATGATTTATATCATACATGAAATGTTTCATGCCCATACCTCGGGTCATTCACCTAATTTTACATGCCTATGCCATATATAATCATTACGGTAATAACAATGACACCCATATACCGAGCCTCATTTCGACTCACCAACACTCCAATGCAATTTTCCAATGGGTAACCAATCCCGAGTCAATCCCGACACCTATCACTCAACTCTAGGTCTAAGTCACAACATGACCTGCAGGTTTTTTCGGGCAATAGAAATTTCGCCTATGCCTCGTGACTCTTACACCCAAACGTAACTTTGATTCCATACCGCGGTCTCTCTACACTCCAAGTTCCAGCGCCACCGGGAGGGGATTAACTAATCTCTTCATCATCAACATACATTAATTATTTTTCATTTTATGGTTTGAACTATGAGTCTTTATTAGATTTAGTCCCAAAAAGACAAATTCAACCCATTCACCAAGAGCTAATAACCGACTACATCGTGCACCCACACTCTCGACTTCCTACCATGTCACTGCAGGCACCATGAATGTAATGATGTCAATTCATATATCCACCTAATGTGACTCATACACAATTATATTTCATATAATCTAAACAATCATGTTAACACATCAATTAGCACATTAACATACTATTTTCCATAATATTACTTAAGCCATTCAATTCAAGCAAAATTCACATGGACAATTTTGATCCAATAGCAAATCAGACTGCTTTCTAATGTCCCATATTAATTGCGGGTCGCCCGCGACGGCCCTCATCAAGCACTCCGCCCACTTCGAACTAAAATTCATGGCCATTTTCGACCTCACAACACCCAAAACCATTTTCATGGCTTTTTAGACAGAATATCCAAGTAGAAGAAGACTCCTACTCCCTGAGTCACGAACTCCACAATAGTAGCATTCCACTTGTTGCCCTCAAGTAGCTGGGAATCAACTCGCTCGCTTCTGGATTCGAATTTTAATCGATCGCCTGAAAATCTAAAGAGTAGCGAGACCTCTCTAAAACTCTCTCCTTCTTCCCCTTCACTCTAAACATTTAATCGCAGAACGCCCACACTTGTCAGCACGCTACCCTCTTAGTGGCTCCTTGGATTACACCCTATCCACTTATCCTTAATAGTGGATTTCCTTCCACTCAAGAGATGCCACATGTCCACATGGAGTCACACTTGAGCTCTCATTGTTTGACTTGCTCACAGCTTGACACGTGGCTCAATGTGAGCCACTCAACACCTACCACATGTCACACGCCACTTCGCGCCAAAACGCGAATTCGATTGTCTCTAATTAACGAAATTCGATGTGGTAGCGATTTTCGTGAGATGATTCCAATCCGTGAAGTTCGCTTCATCAACCGGCATCTGTAAAAATCAGATTTGACCAAATTATCGCTTACCTCTTCGTAAAATTTGAATTTTCTCGTTTTGCAAAAAGGTCCTAACCAATTTCATCTTTGATCTCATTTCAAATGAGCCATAAACCATTTGCTTTAACCCTAGCCAAATGAACACGTGGGTGTTTTTCATCTTATGAAAAGAACTGGTATAACTCTCACCTTATATTTTGTTATTCATCAAGTTTTGATTGATAAGTATATTCATTCCCAAGCCTTAAATGTTAAACTGCATGAGGGATATTTTAATTCAAATAGATTGATTGCCAAATCCATAAAATTAGGCCATTGCCGGCATGAGAAAAAAAATTAAGAAAAAAAAATCTAAGGAAAACTCTTTCTTTTTATCCACATGTGATGGGTAATTTGTTGAAATGATAGGAATCCAAATGACACTCCATTAATTTCTTTTTAAGTCACCAAGGAAAATTCAAAGTTCGAGAGTAAAGAAACGATGAAAATTTAAGTTGTGACTTGGATATATAATTTTTTTTTTTAAATTATTATCAATTTATTTTAATATAAGATAGTTGGGTTTGAATTGTGCCCATATCTTTCATCTCTAGTACTCTACAAGAATGATGGCTACTTTAGAGATTGAAATTGATGAAGATTTGATGGTTTAAACTTGATGTCCCTGGTAGGACAAGGAGGTAGTCCGGACATGGGCCGTCCCACAGTGCAGGGACGCGCGAGTCTCAAAGAGTCTAGACTAGAAGTAGAGTAGCCGTGGGACGCATGTGAGTCTACTAGTTTAAAGGCCAAGGAACTTGAGGAGTAAATAACCGATGTGTCTAGGATCTATTTGGCAAGAAGATAAAGATCAAATAACAAAATATCAAGACATCTTATGAGAATCAAGGAACAAATGATCCGCTTCAAATGCCAATTAAATGGGCTTGTGAATGAGTTTATTTGGGCCAACCTATCCTTTAAAAGGAGAGCCCAAGTCAAATAAAGTATTTGAAAGAATTTGAGCCAACAAGGAAGTTTAAAAGTCCATAAATGTGGTTATGGCTATTGATGGAAATAATTCATATGATTTTGGCATCTAAAAGGAACATAAAATGAAAGGAAATTCGTGCTCCAAATTGGCTCCATAATCTGTACACAATCAAATACCTATTTTGAGAGTTTTTTAGCCTGGTAAGTCGATGATCAAACTTGCCAACTTCGTGCAAATCTTTAGTTGTCACCTGTCTTATTATGTCAAAATATCAAGGATAGGTGTCCAATAAAGAAAAGAATAAACTATCTTCATGTTGCTTTGGTAGTTTTCTATTTTCACGTTTGGTAATTTGTGTATCAAGGCTGAATTTCAATAACTTTTCCTTTCTTTCTTAGTTAATAAGGATGTCCTAAGCTATATAAGAGTCCTCATATTTGTTAAACAGATATCATGAATAACAATTCTTTTGTGAGGTTTTCTTCGCTTTATGGTTATTGTGAGAACTTTCGAGCCTATCAAGGTTGATTCATTATAATGTTCAAACTTAAGGCTCTTGGTTCTTCTATAATCAAGGGGAAGGGGTTACTTTCCTTTGTTCTTACTTGCTGGGTTCCATATACCCAAGGGGACGGAGACGCACACTTTGATTATGGCTCGACTAATATAATCATGTGATGGGGCCACTGTCGTGATCGTGGTTTGAAAATCCTCGAGTAATCTCGCAATAATCGGGTGGATTCAAGAACAAGCAAAGGGGGTTTGCATCAACATCTGCTATCAAACTAGATTTAGAACAATTTAGATTCTATTTTGATGAGGATACTTACAAAGAAGTTCTTATTTCCACTATGATAGCTTAAAGGAAAGAACAGAAAATAGAAGGTAGGGTTGGAGTCATATTGGGATAATGATCCAATCGTATCTAAACTTCCAAGACTAAATTACAACGCTATCAATTCAAGGCTTGGGGAGTTTCTTAACACGGATTTCATGAGCAAAGCTTGAAAAAATAATGCTCAAGTCCAACGCAAATCGCAATGAGGCGGAGTACGATACTGACGAGGTATTCACGTTAAAAGCCTTTCATCTTATGTGAAATATGATGTTCTTTATTTTCTTTATCTTATATTGATATAATGTTGGTTATGGGTGTGCTATGTTGTAGAGAGGGGAATCGGTGGAATTTTATCTCGAATTCTACTATAAAGGATTAGGTTTCAAGAAGGGTCGGGTAGAAAGGAGTCTCGTACTCACATAAGACTAATTGTAAACCTTGAATCATATTAGTAGAAATCTCACATCCGCATAGTGTCCCATGGACATAGCATGTTTATTGCAAATATATTAAGACTGGTCAGATACACTAAGACTTACAAGGAGTTCGAACACCGCAATAGAGTCCGAATGACACTCCCTTCGAACATCAAGGATTGTGACTAAGAACACACACTCTATAACTCGTTTCAAGTAATTCAACTCAATCGCATAAAAGAAACCCTATAAAAAAGAGGTGAAGCACTCTGCATGAAATCCTTAACAATATGGCTCAATCAATTAGATCATCTCTTCAGAAAATAGTAAGAATGATGAACTCGAATAACGTCCCTAGACCACATTCTTTATATGGGGACCACTTCCAAGACTAAGAAAGGCATAGTCTATCAGAAGGAATCCATTGAGATAAAGCCAACATCTCGAAAGAAGAGCTCTGGTGTCAAGTCAACAAAAATAAAAGCGACAATTCGTACACCTCCAAGAATCGAACATCGTGGTTCGGACCAAAAAGACAAGCTCGAAAAGAAACCACGAAGGCAAGATGTTACTACTTCGATGAGATGAGGCACATCGACGATATCAGAGACACAATAAATCGTGATTTCAGCGTGAGGAGACTCCAAAGAAACAACCTGGGCAAGTCTACATGGATAGAGAAATAAAGAATGTTGCCAGGCAACAGCCCCAGCGTTTGGCGTAGAACAAATGGTATTTCACTAGCACTGCTGGATCAACGCTCACCATCCAACTTAACTCTATAACCTTTCGGGGGATGATGCAAAGGCAAGAATTCAGAATCGTAGATCTCAAACATTCCAGATTAATAAACTAAGAGATGTTCTATTGGTCGATGGTCTTAAAGCCAACCTAATTAGCATCAACCAATTATGTGACCAAGATCTCTTTGTGAAGTTTACAAATGATAGGTGTGTTGTCTTAGACCGGAATTAAGGTCACATCATGGGAGGTAACGGGTCATATGATAATTTCTATTTACTAGCAAGTTCGAACACATGCCTAAATACACTCCAAAGCGATCATAGTCTTTGGCACAAACGGATAGGACATGTGAGCCACAACAGCCTTAGAGACACCATTACTTTAGAAGCAATCAGGGGAGTCCCTAGTCCTGTATGAGAACCTAAAGGAATGTGTGTAGGACCATGCCAACTAAACAAGTCCCAACATCCCACCTAGAGTCCTAATCGACCTCTACCTCTAGAGTACTAGAGTTGGTCCATGGATCTACGACCAATGCGTTGGAAAGCATTGTCAAAACATGTCTATGTATGTGTAGATGATTTCTCTAGGTTCACTTGGAAAAATTCCTGTGTCCAAGTTCAGAGCTTTTGAAGCAATGGAAGATTCAGAGCAAAGCATCCCAAGAGCAACACACAGTTCTAAATATATGTAGAATAAGGATGACTGCGGTATGAATTTGAAATTGCTCGAAAGTTTTTGGTAAAAAGAATGGTATAACACGAGTTCAACTCCTAAAACTGGCCAACAAAATGGAGTCAGCGAAAGCAAGAACAGGATTCAATTGATGGCCGAAATCATAAGCGCATAGACGTCCAACTAAATTATAAAGAAGTAGTAAGGAACATACGCATCTCAAAACGAGTCTATTTAAAGCTAGGAACACACAAAACCCCATATGAGATTTGGAAAGGTAAGAAACCTAATTTGAAACATCTTCGTGAATTTGGTAGTTCATGCAACATGTTGAATGACAAGGAACCAAGAGGCAAGTTCTATGCCAAGAGGGATGAAGGTTTCTTTTTGGGAGATTGCACAAATAGTAGTGTGTATAGGGTTTACAAAAAAAGGGCCAAAATGGCGATGGAATCAATCAATGTATGAGTTGATGATTACCTTCCTCTAAGAGACATATTCAAATTAAGACCCTCTAAGGGTTTCGGGCTCATGAAGAAGCAAAAGATCTCATTACTCAGCATGCTCCACCCACTAGTGATAAAGAAAATACTCGCCCCATAGACAAGCTAGACTATCCTAAAAGTCGCACTGTCACATCGGATGTCCTGACACTTAAGACGCCAAAACAACATAAGATGACCTAGATAAAGGCTCAAGATACAAATATTCAAAACTTGATAACCTCCAAGAAGATTCATATGAATCCATCTTGCATCGGGAGCACATAGAGACCGTTTGAATGTCCGCACGCTGGAGTTCGTAAGGTAAGCCTGCAGATAAAATGATGAATAAGGTTCCCGTGAGGCACACATCCATAATCGAAGCCAAAGAATTACAAGGATGCACTGAAAGGATGAATATCGATCAATGCCAGTAAAGAACTTCTATAGTTCTGGACGCACGAAAAGCCCCCAATGATACGAATCGACTGGACCAAATGGATCTTCAAGGTCAGCGATAGTCAAGAAGGAACGCCAATTAAAAACAAAGCTCGACCAAGTTGCTCAAGGTTATACTTAGATTGAAGAGGTTGACTTCGATGAGATATTCGCTTGGAGTCCATTCGACTACTGATGGCTTTTTCTTGCACACTCTGGTTCAAGCTTTACTAAAGGGAAGTAAAAAACTCTCTTCTTAAATGGGTACCTAAATAAAGAAGTGTTTGTTGTTTAACCAAAAGGGTTTGAAGATCCCCTTCGTCCTGATCATGTTTACAAATTGAAAAAGGCCCTACGCCTAAAACAACCCAAGAGTTTCAAAGGAGAGGCTCGTAGAGTACCTGCTATAAAGAGTGGTACACTTCGAGGAGGGAGCAGATCGTATTCTTTTCATGAGAAGACAATGGGAAGTCATTGGCTTCAAATCTATGTGGATGATAGTCTTGGGTCCATCGCCCTAACAATTATGGGAACATATGAGCATTGAGTTTGAAATGAGCCGGGTCTGAGAACTTACTTACTCCTAGGTTTGTGCAGCAAACCAACATCGAACCTTCATCTCCCAGTAAAATATGCTGGAAGAACTCTAATAACAAGTTCTACTTGGTTATGCCAAACATCGAAGGACCCCAATAACATGACAAGATCACAAAGATGAAGCAAGGAAGAAAGGTTGATCAAACTCTCTACATAAGCATGATTGGAAGTTATTTACCAACTACAAGTCAGCCCGCACGCTTATGCTATATGAGCTCAGGCAAGATACCGGGCAAGTCCTAAGGTTAGTCATCTTCTAGCCGCCAAGAAAATCATCAAATATGTTAGCTTAATAGCACTATGGTCTTGGTATACCTAAGACACTACGCTTAGCCTAAGAGGATATCGTGATGCCGGACAAATTTTAAAACTCAAAAGATGTAAAGAGCAATTTCAGGAGGTTGTTTCTATCTTAGCAACAACCTTGTGTCTTGGTTTAGCCGAAAACAAAACTACATATCCATTTCAATGGCAGAGGCTGAATACATGGCGGCTGGTAGTGGATGCACACAACTCATTTGGATGAAGAATATACTAAAAAGACTATTGCGTCTCAGAGAAGTCCTAACACCTATTGTAGAAAACCTATGGTATCATATCTCAAAGAACTTAGTCCAAGATTCGAGAATCAAGCACATCGACATAAGGCATCACTACATTCAGAAGCTCGCTGAAGACAAAATCACGCATCTTAGGCATATCCACCGAGCATCAATCGTCGACATATTCACCAGCTGTTTAGATGCCTCCAGGTATGAAACCTAGGTCCTTCGGGGTTATGCTCAGGTAATCAATAGTGGTCCCTCCGTCGCCAGAACGCCTCACCGACTGCCTCGACAACTAGCATTTATCTTCGCCTCTCGTAGCAAAAAAAGGAGAGAACAGGAGCAAGTGCAAGAGTAAGCACCTCGAGGGGAGGTTTCCAATGCATCTTCTTGTCTCATTCTTCAAGAGGTGCTTTGTCAAGACATACAAAAAGGAGAATATTATCAGGGTTTGAAATTGTCTATATATATTCGGGCTCTAGTGTTCTACAAGAAGATGGCTACTTTTGTAGATTGAAATCGATGAAGATTTGACGGATTAAACTTGATCTCCTGCAGATTGGGAGGAACCCAACATGGGCCTTCCTGCGCAAGTGGACACACGAGTCTCGAAGAGTCCAAAGTAGAAGCAGAGCAATTGTGGGACACATGTGAGTCTGCTAGCTTGAAGACCAAGGAACTTGAGGAACAAGTAACTAATGTGTCTAGGATCTATTTGGCAAGAAGATAAAGATCAAATCACAAAAGATCTTAAAGTCTGGGTTATCAAAATCGACTAGAAACAATTTGTAGATTCTATCCCCATGAGGATACTCAGCAAGAAGTTTCCTATTTCCATCGTGATAGCTAAAGGAAAGAACACTACAAAATAGAAGGGTAGGTTGTCATAGATACTTGCTGAGGAATTCACGTTAAAAGCCTTTCACCTTGTATGAAATATGATGTTTACTTTCATCTTATATTGTTGTAATGTGGGTTATGAGTGTTCGATGTTGTAGAGAAGGGAATGGAGGGAGTTTATTCTGAATTCCACTAATAGTGATTATGTTTCAAGAAGGGTCGTGGGTAGAGAGGGAATCTCGTACCATATATGACTAATTGTAAACCTTGAATCAAATTAGTTGAAATCCTTGCATCTGGGCATAATCTCGTGGATATAGGCAGGTTGCCGAACCATGAAAAAAATTGTGTGTGCCCTTACTTTAATGCCAATATATCACATCTACTTTGCACACACTAAGACTCCATAAGGGGCTCACGCACCGCACTAAAGTCCGAACGAAATCACAAATTCCAAACATCAAGGATCGTGGATCGAGAACACTCACTTATATATGTCAGAGATGTACTTTAATCAAGTGTGTTAAGATATTTTGAAAGTTGTGTCTTTCTATAGATATCCTTTTACACTAAGTTCGTGTTGTAATTTTAAAATCAATTATATAATCCTTCATTCATGAGGTCAGGTCAGAGACTTCATCAACTTCTATGAAGGTTGAAGGATTAGTAATCATGATGTATGAGGCTAGAATTTGAAAACTTTTACCCCGCATTAAATTTTGAAAATGTTTGCATAAACATTTGAACTGAGATGCTAAAACCAAAGTAAAACTAATTACTATTAACCATGCAAGTGATTTATACTTTATTTTAGCCCGTCTAATATTAATTTAGGCTATTGTTTGGTTCTCAAAAAATTTGAAAAAAAATGCAAATGAAAATAGAGAGGGAACGGTTACATGAAAGAAAATGAAGGAAAATAAAAATAAAATTAAATCTAATGTATTATTTTTATCTAATACTTCAAACTAATTTTATTTATTTTCATTTTTCATTATAAAGATTATATAAGTTTAAAAGACTTAAGTTTCTAAATAATTTTATGTATATTTGATTTTCTTTGACATTTTGCATTAGACATCAAAATGAGAAAATCCTTTTCTTTACTATATTTTTTCTTTCCTTATACTTGCATCCACGGACCAAAGACAACTTAGGCTTTGTTTACAAATTTCAAAAGTATTAGGAAAGAAAATAATATTAATAAAATATTTTCTGACGTTGGCTCTTACTGTGGAAAATGTAATTCTCAAAATTTTAATATATTTTCTAGTCTATATCACATGTGGAAAGTCAAACAAACAAATTAGAGTTTTCCATGAACTTACAAAAACAAATGGGGAATAAACTGGTGGTAGAGTTGTGTTGGAAATTTTTCTAAATCTAGTCCACATATATCACTAAATATGCATTATTACTATCTAAGGAATTAACTCCAATGAAGTGATTTAGATTAAGTTGATGGAGTTACAAACATTGCATTTGGTATGGCTTTGTAATGTACAGAAACCAAATGTCTTATTTCTAATTTTATGATGGGTTAAATTAGAAATAAGAAATGAAAGGTCACGACTCTTTATGATAGAGGAATGTATCATGAATCCTTATAAGGGGATCTATTATGAATCTGTAAATGTATCATGAATCCTCCTAATGAGGATGAATCATTAATCTAGTAATATATCATGAATATTCTTAATGGAGATGTATCATGAATTTGGTAATGTATCATTAATCTTCATAATGAGGATGTATTATGACTCTTCATATCAGAGCATGACTCCCTATAAATAGATTATGGTCCCCAAGTCATATGAACAACACGATTTTCTTTCTATCATCCCATCAGAAGAGAGAAGAGACTTTTAAGGAATCGAGGACTCAGGCATAAGACTTGGAAGATCATAACTGATCAATTAAGTTTTGGTTACAAGGTTTGAAGATCAAGATCAATATTTTCTTACCATCATATTCATTATAGATCAAGGTACGTTTTCGCTTTAGCTTATACTTTTGATGATTTGACATGAAAGAGCTTTTGATGATGGTTTCATTCTCAAGTTTATCTCCATCCACTTCTAGTTACTTAACAGTTGGTGTCAAAACCAAACTCTAGTACCTTGTTACATGACTAACTCATCTAAAAGCTCGCTTATAGTGGATTTTGGGCTAATATGAATATCATGTCTTTAACCATAATAGAAAAAAACAAATAAAATGAGTTTGAATAAATATATGAAATTAATTTATTAGGTTTAAATCTTTTTTATTTTTCCTCCATAATTTATTTCTTTCCACTTTTGCTCTCTATTTTCTTTTCCTATTATTTTTCGGGTTCCAATTGGAGCCTTAAGCTTCGTTTGAAACCTGAAAAGTATTAAGGAAATAAAATAGAGAGGAAAATAAAAAATTTTGAGGAATCTTTATTATATTTGATTTTTTTTTATATTTTCCATGGTGAAATTAAATATGAGAAAATTATTTTACTTAATATATATTTTTCTTTCCTAAGACTGGTTCCAAATGGAGCTTTAGTATTACCATCCCCCGCTCCTAACTTATTTTCTAGCTCCACCAATATATCGTCATGTGAAATTCTTTATATGATAATAATTACGAATTTAGCCTTATTGATATGCATTTAAACTTTTTTTTTTTTTGTGGATTTTTACTTGTTACTTGAGAGTCACCACATATTTTGTTAAAGTTTCATCATTGTACTCTTTCTTAATCATTTTGATTAATGGATTATCAAGTATCAATACACTTCATGGAGATAAGGATTACATTGTAGAATCATGTTAAAATCTTATGTTCATTTATTCTTCTACTTATATTTGTTTGTGTGATTTGGTTAATAGTTTGATAGTTGAAATAGTGGTATTAGATCAATTTCCTTTGCTATATTTGATCTATAATATTCAAATAGTATTTAAAATAAATATACATTCTTGTGTGTAAGATAATAAATATGAAAATAATAAAGTAAATAAAATATAGTTATATAGTTAATAAAATAATATAATGAACAACCATTTGAAGTAGACAAAACAGAAAGAAGAAAATATTTTTCTAGAATATGATATATTTTTAATAACTAAATATTTTAATTCAATTATTGTATAAAATTAAAACTACTAAAGTATTTACATTCTTAAATATGATGTAACAACAACCTTGCCAATAATGAGAATATAAGTCATGATAGTGATGTCCTCCCTTTACTTTCCTCTCCCTTTTTCATTTTTGAACAATCTTTCCTCTCCCTTTTAACGTCCACATTTTTAATTGTATATGAACCCTTAACACCCTTAACATAATAGTTTTATTTATATGTACATCTTAATCCTAATGGGCTAAACATACATCTTTTTTTACAATTATTCACTTTGTATTACATTACAAGATGCTTTATAAATTATTCCCATTTCGACACCTAACCCGACTCTTCCTCCTCAGATGCCGTCGGTACCTCTTAACCACTGGAGCATAGTTTATTGGCAAAGGTCCATACACCTTTTGTTTTCAATCGGCAAAGGTCCATACATCTAATCTTCTTACATAACCAACAGTTGTTGGTTATATACATGATAATTCACATACATTTTGGGCTTGTTTGGTTATAATTTTGGAAAACATACTATTTTTTGTCTTGAAAAACAAGAATAAGGAAAACATAGAGAACACGTTTGGTTCCCTTTTTTGTTTTGAAAAACACATAAAACATGGAAAATATTAAATTCAGAGAACAATAACAATTTTCAACACTTAAATTGATGTTCTTGCATTTTCAAAAAATTTCAAGAACAATTAAAAAAAAACCAAACATACGCTTTATCTCCCCGAGTTAATAACTTGATGTAGTCTCAACATCCGATATAGGTTATTTATCTGTAATAGATTTTGAGTCATTCAAAAGCTTTTATGATGACTCATGAAACAATTTGGGCAAAGTGTAAAAAATCATCTAGAGTTTTCGTGAAAGTACAACTAACACCCTATACTTTTTTGGTAAAAAAAATTGAAGGGTTTGATTCCGTTGCTCAAATACCCCCTTATCGTAGCCAACATCGCCAAGTCAACTAACTACCATGAATCCGGCCATTAGTTGTTGATATGGCATCTACGTGTCATAGTGGGACTCACTATTCACTTTCCTCTCTCTTCTTTCATCTCTCCTCTCCAACCCTCACCAAGCCCCCCCAACCCCCTCCATTACCCAAACAAATTTTTAAATTTCCTAATACTTGGCCGCTTCTCAAGCCATTTTTTTAAAATTTTATTAAAATATACTAAATTATTGGTTATTTTAAATTTACTAATAAAATAAAATTTATTTTTAAAATATAAATAAGCTATTCATTATTTTAAAATAAATTGTGATATTAAATATTTAATATTAAAATATATTAGGTTTTAAATAAAATATTAAATATTAAATCATCCATTTGAAATAATATTTAATATTAACATTTCTATTTAAATAAAAATATTAAATATTAAAATTCATCCATTTAAAATAGATTAGTTTTTAAAGAAAATATTTAATATTAAATGTTAAAACTCATCCATTTGAAATAAATAACACATTCATTTAAAAATACTAAATAGTAAACTCATCCATTTAAAATAGAATAGTTTTTTAAATAAAAATGTTAAATATTTAATATTTTTATTAAAAAATAATCTATTTTAATGTATTAAGTTAATATAAATTTTGATAAAAATCAATGGATGATTTTTTTTTTTTTAAAAAGAAAATCAAATTTATTTTAAAAATATTTCAAATTTAATATCTATCTATTATATTATTAATTATTGTAAAATATATATTTATATTAAATATTATATATTTTAATAAAAATCTAATTTATTTTAATGAAATAACTTTACATAAAATTAAAATATATATTTTTAAATAATGTATAGTTTATTAATATTTTAAAAATAAATTTATATTTTCATTTAATAAATTTAAAATAAAATTTGAATTTTTATTTAGTATATTTTAAAAATTAAAAATATAATTTTAATTAAAAATTTTTAATAAAGCTTGACACTTCCCAGAGTGTTAAAATTGAGAATTGGGTTGAGTGATCAAGGGGTTGGGGATGGGCCTAGGCTTGGGTGGGTGAGGTGTTCAGTGAGGGTTTAGAAAAGAAAAGGTGGAAGAAATGAGAAGGATAAAGAAATATCGGTTTTAGCCGATTATATGGTGCCAGATTTCTGGGTTCTCAGGAGATATATCAGGTGGAATATTTTTATATATAAAATATAAATTATTGAAAATGTATTAAAAATAGTAACAAAATTTTAAAATTTTGATAAAAATAAGTAAGAATGCATATGTAAAGTTATTTTATAAATATAATATATATAAGTATAATCAAATATCAAATTATCAATAAGTAAGAAAATATATTAATACTTGAATTTTATAAATATATAAATATAAATTTTTTGAAAATAGGTCAAAGAAATAATTTATTTCATTATATAAAAACAATTTATGTATATTATATAAAAATACTCCACTATGCCAAAATTAAAATATGAAGTTCATTATTTGATAAATGTAGAAATTTATAAGCAATAAATATTATATATAAATCTATAACCCTCAAGCATGTAGGTGAGATGATTGAGGTTTTTTATAATTTAATCAGAGGTCTCAAGTTTGAGACCTAGGAATGCAGCTGTGTTATATGATAGAGTTTTACCATCCTTGTGGTTCATCATGACTCGAATGGGGATTAGACAGGTGTTTATGACTTAAAAGGTTTGTTTTTATTTACCGTGTGTGCACGGGTCCACTAAAGACACCTCATGATCGTAAAAAAAAAAAAAAAAAAAAATATATATATATATATATATATATATATATATATATATTTTTGGGCATAAATAAGTATATTTTAGATTTCATTAGTGTAAGTTTATATTTTCTTCTTCGTTTTTTCTTTTTATTTTTCCTTTTACCGGCTTCTTTTTCTCTTTCTCTACGGCATCGGCGAGAATCTCCTTTAGTCCTTATATTCGTGCGGATATTATCTTTCCTTTTCTTTCCTTCCTTCTTTTCTTTCTATGGCGGTGCACCCTTCCCTCTCTCATATCTCCTTTTCCTTCCCCATCTCTCCACTTTCCACTCTACTCCATGTCGTCTAATCATCGGCCATTCTTGCTGAACATCAATGAGAATTTCTTAGATTTGGTTAGCTAGTTCTTAGATTTTAAATAAAGTTGAGAATGGACCTCTTCTTCAACATATCTTCGTTTCTAGGGTTAAGGTTTGGTCAACAACTCGACGATAAATCGTCTGTGCTCCAATGATATATGTTGATATTTCGGTTTAAAGCGTGTATTTCGCCGATGGAGCTGCGTAGATTCCAACATTTAGCGTTTACCCGTAGACAATAATGGACGACTTATCGTATCGGAGTTGATCAGCCACCGCGATACATCATCGACATATACAGCGATACCTGCAGTTTTTCGCTCATGGGGCAGCGATACCACGTGGAGGCCACATCAACAACTAAAGATTGGGTTCCACCAGTAGTGAGTTAAAACCATGAATTTTTTTAAAGGTTTTTGCACCTTTTCAACTCTTACAGCCACTTAAGTGTTAGTTATACTTTAGATTACATATATGACATTTCCTAAGATACAATAGGTTTATTTTAAAGTATTGTTGACCCACATCATTCAGCGATTGTTGAATATATTTTACTAATTAAAATAAAAATGATGAGAAATAGTATTATTTAAAAACTATTTTACAACTGGCTAGAGGTAGTGAAGACTAAGTAGTAATTAATTAAGTTTGATATATTTTTTTCATTATGTCGTTCAACTCAAATCATTTGGCGCTTATACTAAAATTATATCTTAGCTAATTTTCCTAAATGTTACTAAATTAGTGATAAATCAATTATCAAATTAGACTAAGTGATAAAATCAACTATCTCAACATACAAAGTGATAAATCATGTATCGTGAATTGAAAGGACGTCATGGGACCAGAGACTTCTTGCTGATTTTAAACTGGTAGGCCATTCCATCATAAATTCACAAGGACATAAACTTGTAAGACTACCACTATAGTGGTGTTTAAATTGTCCTATACATATATGTCTAAGAGTATCTACGTGTATTTATACAAGTTGTACTATCTCTAAAATATTACATTTATATATTCAAACAAAAAATAAAACTCACATTGATTGGACTTCTAATCTTTGTGTATTTACTGGCCAATGCGGGGATGTCTCCAGCTGACCTTTCAATACTTACCTGAATGAAACACTCGTGATAAAACATAGCTTAGAGGAAAGTATGATAACACATATTTAACCACTTGTAATTAGTCACCAATTCTGGTATACATTTCAAATAATTCACTATCAAGTATTCCTTGTCTCCACGTAAGAGTATAACGAAATCTTTTAATGGAAGGTACATAAAGTACACTACATATGATGAATTGTACCTTAGCATTAGAGCTGATTGTTTTTATTTCCTTATGTTCATTATTCGGATATTTATCATATAAGTGTTTACTGTGTATGAGCCCTTAACAATACAGATAGAGAAGGACTGTGACATAATAGGTACCGAGAAAGTCGTCTGATATTGAACAAAGGTGTCGCGAAGCACAGCAGGCGTGCACGCACCCACGTAACATAAAGTTGTAGCACTATGTAAGTGTAGTAACGAAACGAAGTACGAAAACACTAAACGAGTGCAGAAGCAGCTATTCGAGAAGTGCTATTCGTTCACTACAACCAGTCTACCAGAACCGAGACCTTACAATTATTTGTATTACTAAGCTTGTTATATTGTTCTTAATCACATTCTTATTTAGATATGCATTACGAGGAGCACAAACACAAATTCTGCCCGAAAGCAGGTTTTGACGAAGCATTCATACTCTTACCTATATCCATGTTCACATTACATTTTATTTAGACTTGTCATGGAGCGGACCCTTTTCATGATAAATCCTTAATTAATCAATTTCATACTAGTATCACCTATCGAAGTCAAACAAGGTATTTAGCTAAGTGAAGAAGAAACAAAAATAAGACTACGGGTTCACATAGGCGTATAGGATTGCAGGTTCTCATAAGCGTAGCGAACCTTCGCCTAAGCGAGGACCTTTGCCAAGGTGGAGTAACCTGCGCGTAAGCAAAAGCGACAAATTTGGGAAGCGGGTTTGCCCTAAGGCAGACAAACCTTCACCTAGGTGAGCACTCCCTTACTTTATCTTTGCCAGCACCCCAAACCGGAGTCGATTGACTACCGTCAACCGCGGAATACAAGTGGATGTCGGGTTGCAGAGCCACGCCCGGAAAATCGGGCGGAGTCTCCTTTATGCGAGAGGCTCTACAGTATGCAATCACGCATATCATGGCCTGTCGGTCTGATATAATCCCGGCTGTAGGTAAACGGCATGGGCCCATAAACAATACTCATCCTTTATACTGACTATGAATCCAACTATAGCCAATGAAGCCAGATTCTGAGTTCAAATATTTTACTCTTATACAATTCATATACTAAGTAGAAGTTTCAATACAGCATCAACACCACATCATAAACCCAAGCCAAACTGGCTTTCTTCTAATCCTCAATCTCTAGGGTTGAGCCTTCCCTCACTTGCAGCTCTGTACCTGTAAAATAATATCCTCGTGAGGAGTAAATTGTGCTGATCAAGTGGAATGTCATACTAAGAGAATTTCTCTACTAAGTGCGGTTCGATGTTAAAATAAACACACATTCGAAGCAAATGCATGATCCTCTTGAATGTCTAACTCATCCCATCTCCTACCCCAGGTCCTCCACCAGCTCCCTCACTCTTCATTTCGTGAAATTTTTATATTTATTTGTTTGTGGACAGCCCTCGATATAATATATATATCAATTGGGCGCCTCGACGATTGACATATTTGGCGGACTACCTTCGATGTAATAATATATCAATTAGACCGTCCTCAAGCCGATTGATATTTTGTTTGGAGTACCCTCAGTTACATTTTTAGACAACCCTAGAACCCTTTCTCTAGACTCATCTCATGCGCTCCTCTCTGCAGTCTGAGGTGTTCAGTGCATATGGAATGCATACTGTGCAATTCAATGTGTTCTAATTCACATGTAATATATAAACATGCATATATTTACAAGAATTCAATTCACACAATCATGTCATGTAGAGATTCTCATTTCATACATAAATTATAGCTCACTTGGGCTAAATGATCAAGAAACATGAGCAATTCTACTTGAATTACTCGACCAAACATATTAATTATAAAAATTATTTTGAGAACTCTTTGTGGAATAGTGAAGCCATAGGTTACTATTCGAAAATTCTAAATCATGGAACTCATAGTGAGCGGGTTTCAAGCCATTCGGCCTATGCATATCACATTAATTTATTTCATAATTTATGAATTTAGCACCCATGCGACCTTGTGATCCGGGCTGTAAAATTTCTAAAATTTCCAGCAATTCGGTCTGATGCTGGAGCCGTCAGAAACGCCTCACGGCCTCATTCGAGATCAAACATCGAAAAAATCGCCCAAGAAGAAGACCAAAACGAAGTAGGGAGAAACCCCTACCTCTCAGAGTTTGAGGAAACTCCCTAAATCCAGTACCCCAATGAAGCCCTCTTAAGCATGTGAAGCGACTTCCTTCTTGTCCCCGAAGGCTGCTAGACGGTCGGATCAGCCTTGATATTTTAGAGAAGTTTCTCTACAAAGAAAATCTCGAGTAAGCTCTTTACCGAGTTTAGTTTCAATTCCGTTTTTGTTCCTTTTTAATAGGAAGATGAATGTATGATGACAATTTGGCATTTCCTGTTTAATCAAATTTCAAAATGACATCACGTCCTTCTTTTCCTAGTTTTGACATTCGGCTTTTCTCTTGGGGTCGTCCCGTTTTCATCATTTCTCTAGTCATACCACTTGTGGCACATGAGTGCGTGTTATATTTGACTTTCTTCACATCGAAGGAATCGTTTCTGGCTTTTGAGCCAGCGATGCCTCGAAAAGCGATGTAAATTATTGTCTCGAATTCGACAAAATTCTGTGCTAGCTAGATTTCACTTTGTAATCAAAATTCGATTTTGCCATTTTCCAAAAATTGACCAATTTGGGTCTTATTCTCCCCTCCTTAAAGAAATTCATCAAAGTCGGGACAATTATAATCACTCACATGCATATGCATTGTGCTTTCCACCATGTCATGTAGCAGTCATTTAAATCTTGGCAGACTAAACACGTGCCTTCATCCCTAAACAAGAAGGGATAGGTGGCCCGCGTACGTGTCCTCGCGCTCCCCGTGGACTCCTCACTCGTAGTGCTCCTTAGTACCCTACGCTAGCCTCCACGGTCTTAAGTCCTTAAAACCTGATCCACGGCTAATCAACAGTGCACAATGGTCCTCCTGAGAGGGTCCCATCGAGTGTCCAACCTCTATCATCCCCAGTCATGGGGTACGGATGGAGTGTCTTCGAGACATGGAGACATGAAGCACCTCGTGGACAACGACGTATTTAGGCGGTGGTAATGCCAGCCGTGCGCTGCGTTTCTCTCGGTATCTCAGAAGGTCGATGACTTCTCGTGATAGCTTCCAGCTTTGCGGGCACGACCACTCCTCACTTAGGCATCACCTTGAAGCGTGATCTGACCTCGAGACTCTGAGATTGTCGCATCTGCATAGCTCTTCTGTAGCTGATGAGTGAGAAGAGAGCGTAAATGTGTTTGCGCCTTCTTGGATTGTGTTTCCCCACAATTGATCGAACGTTGGTGAACTCTCACTGGTGAGAACAATGTGGTATTTGCATGACCTCCCATACAATGCCTCATACGGTGCCATCGCCTGATAAGTGTTGTTGTAGGCGAATTCCACTAAGGGCAAATGCTCCTCTACCCTTATGATCCAGGACGCATGCTCGTAGCATGTCCTCCCTAATACACAGTAATATAGTCCTCCTCTTAGTGACCATACCTTACGAGGGTGGGCAGCTATGCGTAAAGTAATACATAACATTTTGAAACTCTTCAGTGTCTTTACTCTTAAAACCTCGGGTCTATCTAGCTATGGATCTTGATGCTTTCATTAGCCAATGGGACCTCTACCGAATATATAGCAGCGAATCTCTCTCCCAGGCGAAGGTCATCCACAAAATTGCAGAAAATGTGCCGACTTAGTGAATGGGTCCACTATCACCCATACCACGTCATGTAGCCTGCTGCGTCAGTGGAAAGTAGGTCTAAAGTCCATCGTGACGTGCTCCCACTTCCACTCAGCCACCTCTAATGGCTGAAGTAGCCTAGCGGCTTTAATTTCGACCTTAACTCTTTGACACATGAGACATCGTCAGCAAAGTCCCCTCTGTCTCTCTCTTCATCCCTCCGATATTCGTCTTTGGCGGCGAATCTGGTATCTTAGTGCCGCGGGATTACCGCGGCTGTCGAGGCGGTGAAACTCACGAGGAATCTCCTCTATAATCGGTGGCCCAGGGAACCACGAGTCGCCGAAGACTACCATCATGGCGGTCCGATACCGTCACCCGTGCTGGCGTACTCGATCCGCACGATGAACACTATCTGCGTCACACCAGCAGGACTCAATCACTTTGCTCCATGAGAGGCGGTGTAGCCACTAAACTCCCAGCGTGCCGCGAAATGCGCTTTCGGCTTTATCACGCTTGTCCCACAGTCTGGCATCGCCACTCCGGAATCGCTACGCAGCCGCGCTCTCGTGACTTCCATTGGTGCATCGGCCACCATTTACTTTACCAGGTGGTAATGCAAAGTGAAGTCATAATCCTACGGAACTCTCATCCATACACGTTGCCTCATATTGAGGTCTCGTTTGCGATGAAAACCTGCTTGGACTTTTTACTAGTGCAGTACACCTCGAACTCCTCGTGCGTATAAGTAGTGGCGCCCCTAGGCTCGCTGAGGCGAGACTCGACATGACTCCATGCAGTGTGTGGGTAATTCTGCTCATGATTCTTCAACTGACGGGAACTATAAGCTACTACCCTCCAGGACTGCATCGAGACACATCAATCCAGGCCCCTCGAGGCATCACATTCTGCTTGTGTACCCCAATCCACGATAGGGGACTATCAAGATGGGGCTGAGAGTAAGTCTCCTCTTCAACTCACAGATCCCTGCCCCCGCATCGGTCTCATCCAGCTCAAACTTGGCGATCCTTGAGAGTCGACCTAGTCGCAAACACTTTATATCTTGGAGAAATCCTCAATAAATCCTCACCTTAATACCCGTAGAAACTCACGTATCGGTGACTTGACCTCTTGACTTCATCACTGCCTCCGACCTTCTGGGTCGATTGACATCACGATCGCGGCGCTGGCGTGTCCCGAAATCTCACCTCGATGGCGAATTCGCGCTTCGCGGGCAAGCGTCACAGTTGATGGTCTCTCAATATTTGCCAAGCGATCCCTCAAGTGATACTCATGCTCCCGCTCTGGCGGGGTAGATCAAGAGATGTCATCCGCAAGACTCACGACAAGCTGATCTAAATAGGGTTTGGAATATCATGCATGAGATCCATGAATCTTCTTTGGCACATTCGTCGATCCAAGGGCATCGCAGTAAACTCGAGTGCCCTAGATCTAAACGCTGTCTTAGGGATATCTGTATCCACCCCAACCCTCGGTGATAGTAACCGGTGCGAAGATTACATCTTGAACTCGGCGCTCCTCTCAACTGATCAAACAAATCGTCAATCCTCGATAATGGTAGATTCGCGATCGTAACCAGGTTTAAATTTGTGGTATCGATACGTCGAAGGGTCTTGTCCTTCTTCTTATACGCCGCCATCGACGGAGCGCCCCATGGTAGTCTTTCGGTGCCATGACCCCCTTGTCCAATAGCTCCGTGGCGGACTGCGGTTCACGTAGCTCAGCGGTGCCATCTGTGCGGAGTCATAGAGATGGGTGAAATACCGGGGGTGTACTTCGATCTGAAGTCTACTACCCTCTGCGAGGTAGT
Source organism: Tetrastigma voinierianum (assembly GCA_016808115.1). Lineage (NCBI taxonomy): Eukaryota > Viridiplantae > Streptophyta > Magnoliopsida > Vitales > Vitaceae > Tetrastigma > Tetrastigma voinierianum. Next base: position 224,641 of record JAEQBH010006243.1, on the reverse strand, counting down.
CGGGTAACTAATCTGGAAAACATCCACATACTCGCATACTACTACGAGGTAGATCTAAGTCACGGTCCTCGTCCTCCGGGGTAGGCCATTGCCGACCCATTGCTTGTCCACGACACTTGGACTCCATATCTTTGTGCAGGCGAAATGTCATGCTTGTCTCCACTGAGAAACACCACGGGTCTGAGTCGCGTGTAGGCGGTAACCCTCTAAACTTACAATCGATAAGCGACCGTAAGGTATCGGCCCGATCCCCGTCCGAGGATGACATCGAACTCGACATGTGATCCTCGGGTCCTTTGTGAGTAGAGTCCCGAGATCTCAGGCTGCAGCCTCGACATATCATCCCTATTCTCGCCCAATCCCAACAAGGGAGAACGCTCACATACAAAGGCTCCTCTAAGGTCTCAACCTCTAAGCCTTCGATCCTGGCCGATCTGGCCAATGAATGAATCACAACCTGAAATCAAATAACTTTCCCAGCCCATGCGCGAGATAGCAAAAGCGTGCCTGTATATTGGTGTCTGTGACTTAACTGCGGTGTGGCGGCGTAGACCATGTGGACCCGATGTCCACTGCTGTGGGCCTTGTCCTCTCGCCCTCTACCCATACTGGCCTCTCGGGCACTTTGTGAAAATGTGGGAGTGCCCGTAGCTCCTGGCGAGGCCCAGCTCTACTGGCTGTACCGTCTTTGTGGAGGAACGTATTGTATCCTCTCTTTGTCACGCTCTTGGCCCGGAGATTTGTGGCGTCCACGAAACCACCGGGATCCACAATCTCTGGGGGCGATCCGTCTCATGTGTCCAGGAGTTCTTGTGATGGTAGCGCACCATACATCCACTTTGATCGGCAACTCATCTGTCCACGGCCGGATGCGCGACTCTGGAACCCTCATTGACTAGAAGCTCTCTGCATCTTTCTGAAGCTGGAGGCGTTGTCACTTCCTCTTACCACTAACACTGCGTCGAGTGCTCGAGCATCCTCCGTCTCTCTCTATGGTCAGGGCCGTCCAGCCATGAATCCATATCCCGTGGCGGAGTCCTGCAATCTGGCCCGAATGGACAACCGGTCCATTCTCGAATCTCCTAACCTTGGCCATGTCTGTGGCCACGTAATCGTCAGCGAATCGGGCTAACTCTGTGAATCTAGCCACATAGTCCATCACTGTCATCACTCCCTGCTTCAGCTCTAGGAACTCCTGAGCCTTCGCATGCCTCGCTGATCTACGGAAAATCTTGCCATGAGCGGCTCCTGAGGAAACTTTGCGCCGACATCATAACCTGCAAGTCTCACAGAAGTCCTAGCCCCGTCTCCACCCGTACCGAGCCTCGCCACTGCAGTACCGGAATACGGCTAACTTTGATCCCTGTCGTATCGGAGGTGATCTCCATAGCCTCCAGTACATTCTCGATCTTCATAAACCAATGGTCTCCCGCCCCGCCGGGTCTCCTGTGAATGTCGGAGGGTGGTGCGCTCTAAATCTCTAGAGGTTACTAGGTCTCACGACTACTGCTATGCTAGCGTGCGATGGCAGCGGCTATAACCCACTACGGTACCGGCCAAAGGCACATTGATCAAATACGATGGGCGGTCAAATGTCGGTGGTGCGGCCGGTACCGTGGGCGCCCCATGCCCTCGTCCTCTGTAGCCATCTACCACGGTCGCGTCGCGATTAAGTAATGCGACATCTCGAAGGCATAAACCTGATACGAGACACTAATCATACACAAAATCGATTACATATATATCAAGTCTTTGCATTTATAAGCAATGCCAAGGCAATCATTTCATTTAAATAAATCATTTTGATCATGAAATTTCATTTTTGAAAATTTTATTTTTAAATTTGTCTAATTTTGTTGATTTTTTTTTTCAAAAAAAATAAAAAAATAAATAAATAAATATATATATATATATATATATATATATATATATATATATATATATATATATATATATATATATATATATATTTTCAAATTTCCACTAAAGTGACTCGGGAATAGTCTTGAGTCGAAGCCCAGAATGGCAATTTGAGTGCGCCAAGTGCACAGCCCTGCAGCCCAAACAACCGCATGTGAGGCAGCTCATGGCCACTTTCGCACACACTTTGTCTTTGCGCTCCCCTTGTAGCACCTTTGTGCGCCCACATCGCGCCAGCGCCCTTTGCGCTAGCCAGCCTTGCTTCTACCTTGACCAGCGCCGTATTTACTGTAACTACACGCTAGCCTTAGCCAACCGATGGGTAGTAGCCCATTTCAGGGTCTGCACCAAAATTATTTTTTTTCGTTTTTCCTTATTATTATTATTTTTTTCATTACTTCGATCCTTTGGAAAATAAAAAACCTCTTTATATTTTTTCATTGTATCTTCAGTAATATGAATAAATTTATAAAAATTTGTTATGTTCCATTTTCTTCAATTTACAACTTGTAAGCCGTAGAAAATTATTTACTTCACCTCTAAACCAAGTAAACTTATAAAATTTATTTTTCTTTTTTTATTACGGACCATGTTGTCGACAATTTTCTCAAAACCTCCTTGATCAAACACTAGCCTGTGTTGACCTCAAATTTATTAAAATTTGATTTCATTATCAATAAACTAACTACATTTATTAAAATTTAGTTCATTTATTTTCTCTTTCAGTTTACACATTTGTAAACTCACCATTCTAACATCTATGTGCTAATTACTAAGCACCCGATCACTCTGACACACACAACATGATATACACACGTTCATCAAACAATCCATGATCACACATGTTATAAACATCAATCACCACCAAATCACATGATCCGCAATCAAAACCGTGCGGTGTTCTAATTTTCTCTAGTGCCTTCCTAGGTAATCCTCATACCTAAACCTGCATCGTACCACAGAGTGGTGATGGATACTTGAGCAGGAGCTCTAGGTATTCGTATATCCTAGGCTCACGATGCCAAGCTATGACGCCCCCAGACCGGGGTCTAGTTGACTACCTATCAGCCCTCGGAATACAAGTGGACCGGGTTACCCCGACGCCACTTGAGAAAATCGAGGCGGGAGTCTCCTTTGTGAGCTCTACCAGAAGTACAATACACTGCATATACTGTCCCAATCAGTGCAATATAATCCCAACATGAGTAAAGCGGCCCTTGGGTCCATAAACGTACTCATCATACACCAACTATGAATCGACTATAACCAATAGTTACAAGAGTTGAATATTTTTACTCTTATACAATACACATACTAAAATTTGAAGTTTCAATACATGTATACATCATAAACCAAGCCACAACCCCGGCTTTCTTCTAATCCCCTCAATCTCTAGGACGAGTCGTCCCTACTTGCGCTCCACATTACTGTAAAATAATATCCTCGATAGGGTGACTAATGCTCGATAGTGGAATCGCCTAAAGTGGTTCTCTCTGCCTAAGTGCGGTCCGATGTTCCAAAATAAACACACATTCAAGCAAATGCATGATCCTACTTGAATGTCTAACTCATCATCTCCTACCCGAGTCCTCACCGACTCCCTCACACTCGCCTAAGCCTCGTATGAGAATTTTTAAATTTATTTGTTTGTGGACAACCCTCCGATGTGTATATATATCAATTGGGCGCCTCCGACGATTGATATATTATTTGTAGACTACCCTCCGATGTATATCAATTGGGCCGTCTCCGACGATTGATATTTTTTGTTTGGACAACCCTCCGATAATTTACATTTTTAGGTGACCCTCAGGGCCCTTTTCTACAGACTCATCTCATGCCTCACTCCTATAGTCCTAGGGTGTTCAGTGCATATGGAATGCATGTATGCCAATTCGTCTGATCCTATTCATGTAAATATATAAACATGCATATATTTACAAGAATTCAATTTACAAGAATTCAATTCACACAATCATGTCATGTAAATTCTCATTTCATACATCAATATTAGCTTACTTGGGCTAATGATCAAACACGAGCAATTTTACTTGAATTACTCGACCAAGCATATTAATTCGCAAAAATTATTTTGAGAACACTGTTTTGAGAATAGTGAAACCCTCGGTTACTATTCCCGGAAATTCACAAATCATCGGTTCACTTAGTGAACCGGGTTTTTCCACGGCCATTACGGCCCTATGCATAACACAATACAATTCATTTCATAATTTATGAATTTAGCACCCCATAACAGCCAGCAGTCATGAATTTTGTAAAAAATTTCGTTCCAACAGTCGGTCCCGAAGTTTTAGGATGATCAAAGCAGCCCCTCACGGTCTCATTCGGCTCAAACATCGAAAAGTACTTAAGAAGGAATAAAACCAGTAAGGGAGAAAGCCGCACACTCGAGGAGTTTGAGGAAACTCTAAATCCGGTGCCACGCGAAGCCCTCTCGTGAAGCGGCTTTCTTCTTGTGAGGCTTCTTAAACGATCGGATCGCGGCCTATTTAGAGAGAAGTTTCTCTCTCTAAAGAAAATCTCAAAAAAAAATGGCTACTGCAAGTTTCTGGTTCAATTCATGTTTTTGTTCCTTTTTGAATGGGAGAGATGATACTGTTGACTAATTTGGCATTTTTCCTCATTTAATCAAATTTCGAAATGACATCTCGTCCTTTCTTTCCCGAGTTTGACATTCGTATTTATCTACGGCCGTCCATTTTATCCTTTTCTCTACTCATACCGCATGACATAGTCGCGTGTTATGTTTGACTTTCGTCGCCGAGAAAATCGCCGTTTCTGTTGCGAACCGTGATGCTTTCGGCGATGTAAGTGAAACGTCTCGAGTCGTAAATTTACATGCTAGCTAGATTTTGCGAGACGATTCCAACGGTGAAATCCGTTTTGTCATTCGAGATCTAGAGAATAAATTCCGGATTTTTAACCGAAATAACAATTTTGTAATCGAAATTACGATTTTGCCCTTTTTCCAGAAATTGGAATTTTTCGGGTCTTAAATATGCGGAGAGGAGTTGGGCTGGAAACATAAATGGGCATTTTTGCCCTATTTCATCGGAAAAATTTCAACCAAAATAAAGCAAACTCAAAACCAGCCACAAAACTAACTTAAACCAACCAAAAACACCATTATAATGAGAGTAAGGGATTTCCTAACTCACACATAACCAAAGAAGGAGGTTGAAGAATTTCCTAACTAACAAATGGAAGAGTTCCATATCTTGATTTCTTGAACACTTCAAATAACCTTCATTTTCTTCACTTCTTCCTTTCCTTGAGCAAAGAGAACCAAAACAATGGAGAGCACAAGCTAGCTTGGTCTCCTTCTCCCTGACTCATAAGCCACAGCTCCCAATCATAATGGATAATGCTTATCCTAGGAGACAATTTGTTCTCTTAATGCCATTTGGCTTAAATTTTTCCTTTTTCTTTTTGATCGCCTTCTTCATTCTAATTTGCGATTCAACTTCTCAAAATGCTATCTTGACATATAACCTTTTCACTCAATGCTTATTAGGTCCCTAACTTTGAAAATTACCATTTTACCCTTTTAACTTCTTTAATAATTCTGGTTATATCATTTTTCATACTTAGCACTTAAATTTCCAAAGAACACTAATTTTACTTATATTATACCCAAAACATGCCATAAAACTACTAGGGTATAATTCGGGTTGTTACAAATCAACTATCAAATAAACACAAACATAAAATTAAAAGGATATATGATCCCAAATATATAAGAAGTAGATTGATATGCAATTTAATATTCTGACTTCTCATTTAAATTTGACTTACAAATAATAAAGCAACACGCGGAAAAATAACAGTACAGCATTTCAAATGTGAGTTCCTAGCTGAACACAAGTACCAAAGAATTCTTCATTATCATGGAGAATTCATTTGTAGTATCAACTTTGAAAGAAGCAAATACACACACAAAGAAAAATAACATGCCAACATTTCAAATATAGAGTTCCTAACTAGACACAGGTACCAAAAGAATTCTTCATTATCATGGAGAATTCATTGATTATTATATCAACCTGAAAGAAGCAAATATACATAATTAGCTCTAACGTAGGCAACATTTGGATTTATGTCATGGAATGTAAACAACATGTTCAATATTATAAATATAATGGATAATCACAATTTTGATTTTTCACTTCCATTTATGACTTTAGTTAACAACAAAATAGTAATAAACGATTATAGAAGAGATTAATGTTTGAGTTCTTATAATATTCCTACTTATGGTATTAACCATACTCAGTAGTATACAACTTAGAGAAAAAATCACGTGTGTTAAAAATCTTCATAAGAAAATCACTTTTGGCAACTTCAAAGGATTGAACTAATTTACAAATTTCCTCAATCCTCTTTTTTAATTAATGGCTCAAACTCAAAGATTGATTACCTGGCCTATACATTGTATTTAGGAACTTAATTATAGCAAGAGAAAACAACTTAGTACGTTCATATGCATAGTTAGGGTAAATATGCCTTCTAATATAACATGTGATTCAAACATCAAAAACGTGTACTTTTAGTAAAACCTAAGTCCACCAAGATCATAATTCAATTTCTTTGTTCCAAACCTAAGTCCATACAAGATTACAATTTAATTTCAAGATTTTAAAATTCCATTAATAAAATAAGCATTAGGAGATTAATAGGATAACAAATTGAAGCCTTATATACCTTATTTTGCATTACTTTGTAACGAAATTCATCTTACCTTCTTTGCACAATGTTTTGTTACTTTGAAGCCATACCGGCATATAAAAGCAGTTGAATTGCATTGATAATCATAACACCAAAAATACAATGAAATATTAAAAAAGAGGTGAAAGGAAAAAGAATATGAAATGATATAGATATGTGCCTACCTTTTTAACAGCGAACTCCAATTCTCTCTATCTTTCGCTTTTGAGTGAGCCATATTCACTATAATAAAGACAAGTGGCCTATCACGGTTTCTGTCAAAAGCAGAAAATAAGCATGCCTCGAAGACTTGTTTTGAGGCAGCACACATATAGCCAAAATCCACGGGAAGCGGCCATGCTTATAGGGGCAGCGCTCATATCGCATTCATCTTCATAATCATCTTGCTTATCATCCTTGATCATTTTTGTGATTTTGATTGTTTGGAGAGTCTAGTTGGCTGACAATAGGAAGCCCGCTAAAGTCAGTTGCCTCGTAAATGGATGGATCATTGAATGTCGAGAACTGGTTGGTTGTTGGAATTGGTCCCGAGAGAAGGTTATGCGACAAGTTCAAATGGCTCAGTGAGGTTATCGAAGCCATGCTCATAGGAATCGGGCATGAAAGGTGGTTACATGAGAGGTCAAGAGTTTCTAGCCCTTGCATGACTCCAATCTTCTGAGGTATCTTTCCGATCAATTGGTTTCGGGACAAATTCAAGGTACCTAGCGTCGAGAGATTCGTGATTTCTTGTGGGATCTCTCCCCATAAGTTATTGCTAGAAAGATCTATCAAATTCTGATTAATAATATGCTTTCGAATACCATATCTTGTCCCTTCACAACTAGCTCCATGATAGAAGTAAAGGCTTGATCATATCCTTGTCAAATTACATTTGTAATAAGGCCGTAGAGATTAAAAGCAATCAAATAGCCTAAGCATTGTGGGATGGATCGATAATTGTTAGCTGAATCCAAAATATGAAGATGAGAAGGTGACACAATTGCACGGGGAATACATCCACATTAACATGTTTCCTCGTAAACGCAATTTGCTTTAATATGATGGTGTTCTTTCTCAATCCCATTTGGGTATCTCACACGAAAACATTATTTCGAGATCAAGTGAGTAGAATTAAAACCACCATGATTTCGTAAGCTTGGAGAAAGCTCTCCGGAAAGATTGTTGTCACTCAATTTCAAAAAGAAAAGTGAAGTTACTGAACACATCCCACTCGGAATCCCACCAGAGAGTTTGTTCTTGGAGAGATCTAAGGCTGTTAGCCTGTTCAAATCATTCCAAAAATTTGTTGGGATATTCCCAGATAAATGATTGTTCGAGAGATCAATTGCTCCCAAATACTTGAGTTTACTGATTGATGAAGGGATGCTTCCATTTAATAAGTTACTAGAGATATCAAGGGCCATCAACCGTGATGAGTCCCCAATGTTCAAGGGAATTGGACCTGAAAATAAATTGTTTCCCAGAAAGAGCCATGTCACATTAAAACTACATGGGAGTCGGCCCCGCAAACATTAAATCTTAATCCACCAAAATTTCTTGTTAATTTGAAGTCACAATGAGTTGGAAGCTTTCATACAATTGGTTTGAGAAAGATCTAACCAATTAAAATCTAGTTTCCAAAGCCATTAAGTATCGTATGCAGGGAATCCCCATTTTTAGAGTCATATGGTAAAGTCTCTTTTGAGTTCTAAACGACTGGGGAACATGGAGATATGCAGTTGGAAATATCGATATGCTTGAGGCGAAGGAGGGAATCCATTCGGGTCTCACATGGCAAGGCTCTTTTGGGTAGTAGGTGTAAAGAGAGAAATTCTAGTTTTGGCAGATTATTGAAGTAATTTCGGATCTGCCCCTTCCCAGAATTCCCGTGAAAACAACTCAGTCAGCTCTCTTAGTTGTCCAATACTTTTGAGAATAGTCCCATTCATTAGGTTGAATGACAAGTCAAGTCTTTTCATCCGTAGCATGTTTCCGATCCCCATTGGAATTGGACACGGCGGTGAGTTTCTCACGAGGATCAAGGCTCTACAGGGTTGGTAAGGTGTTGGTGCAATGGGAAGGGACCACATCGAAACTATTGTACCTCGAGAACAAGATCTTAAATTGTTGAAGTTCCTGCTGAATCTGGCAACTCACCCTTGAGTCCATTGTAACCCAATTGTAACTCTTCAAGAATTATTACGACGGATTGTTGACCATTCGCAATTCAATTCCTTCACTTCCAATAATATTGTTTTAAAGAGATCTAAGGTCACGAGTTCGAAGGCTTTGATTTCAGTGAGGGATCATGGGTATATTGTTGCGATGAATTGATAAAGATCACTAATAAATCTTCGTGTTAAGCATTGACCGAATGTCGGTATTGAAATTAGGGAAGATCAATGACTGAAGAGAAGTGAGTAACAAGCAGTTGGGATCGGAGTAGTGAGGGAAGTCATCGAGTTCACAATTGGACAAATATAATTCTAACAAAGATGGAAGTATGTTCGGCTTGCATCAATTCGTGGATTGCTTTTTACTAAGGTTCTACTTCCCGGATCAAGGTATTTTAAGAAGATAGACCGAAATCAATTTGATATAGACCCCTCTTTGCTTGGGAGAGTTGTAGTAACCTCCTACAGGAGAGTTGTAGTAACCTCCTCCATGAAGATCAAGATAACATAAGTGTGATAAATTTCCGAGATACGGAGGAATCATTCCACCAAATGCTGCATAAGAGAGATTAAGGTATCTCAACCTTTCAAATGAGCCCCGAGAAATCGAATTTGAATTCCTTTAAAATCATTACAATGAGGTCCAAGTAATTTAAATGTTTCGAGTCAAATGGGAATCCTTATCTCACCACCGGGAATGACGTGGGAAGTGACAGCCATTTACGAGGTCGGCCTTGACAACATTCCACTGTTTGTTGTTCTTGATCCACCCCACAATCACTCGCGACAATCGGCACCAAACCCCGGAAGAAAGCTGACCAAAAGGATCTATGAGGCCGTGTTTGAATTGACGGCGCTTTCCCTCTCCCCCCCCTCTATGCAACCCCAACCCTGGTTCAGATCAGCATTTGTCGAATTGGTAGTATTAGCTTTAGTTATGACAATCTCCGACAACATAGAGAGAAACGAAAGAATATGAAGTAGAAGTGTGGTTTTCTTGCTTGCCATTGATGAATGCAAAGTTATAGAGTTATGAGAGGATGTTAAAGCCTATATATAATAATATTGGAGTCTTTGGTTTATTAATTCATTCAACTATTATTATTATTATTATTATTTTGAAATAATTTATTCAATTATTTTTAAGTATTCTCAATCTGGCCAGACATGAATATAAAATAAACAAGGGTCTTTCAGCAAGCTATGGACCACATAACCACTTATCAATCAAGCTCAATCACACATCGCTCTTCAATTGATAACTACCCAAATTTTGAATTTGAAGCCCTTTGAAATTTGAAACCACGATCGAAAGAAAAACACTTTTTTTAAGCATTAATTTTTAAATGAAATAAAGGTCCATTTTTCTTGGGTAGAGTAAGGACTTTGTTTAATCAGTGAAGGTATCACAAAGTAAGATCATAAAACAAATAAATAAATAAATAAAATTTCAACCTATATTCACATTCTTTATTATTACTATTATATAATATAAAAGGTTACAAAGATTATTAAGGAAACTCTATAGCTGGCCCTCTTTGTTATCTCTTTCAAGCCCTTTTTTTCGTTAGACAGGAGATATGTGATTTTTCTATTATTCTTGGCCCAAAATCACCCCTTTTATCGTTTTTCTCTAGATCTATGTTTTCTTTTCCAATAAAATATTTTTTTCACACCGATCTGGGTTTGCCTTTGTTTTTTCGTATTTTTGTCGTCAACTTATAGCGAGATGTTTTGTGCCCGACTTGTTGTGGCAGGTAGTTGTGTCGTCAATGGTTGGCTTTGTTTTTTCGTGTTTTTATTGTCAACCTATAGAGAGATGTTTTATCATCGACTTGTTGCGGCATGTAGTTGTGTTATCGACATAAGAGGTGATTTTTTTTTGTTATTCTTGGCTTAAAATCTCTCATTCCATCTTTTTTTTTCCCAGATTTGGTTATCTTTTCCAATAAAGTAATTTATTTCACATCGATCTCGGTTTGCCTTTATATTTCTTTGTTTTTTTTTTCATGTTTTTGTCGTCAACCTATAGTGAAGTGTTTTGTCGCTGACTTGTTGCGGCAAGTACTTGTATCGTCAACGGTTGGGTTCTTCATGGTTTTTAGCATTGGCAATTCAGATAACAAAGTTTTATTTGACAAAGTCATCGTATCAAATTATGATCATCATTGTGCTGTTGGAATATTAGGTATTTTAAGTATTTTTAGATTATCAAATGTGTAGGCCTTGGGGTGATTCTTTTTGCTATTAACCTGAGTGTTATATCATCCTTTAAAGTTTTTAACATTTTTTGTTTTGTATTTCTATTTTTTATTTTGAATTTCTATCTATTGTATTGTTAACCTCAATAAATAAATTTAATTCTTTTAAAAAAGTTACAAAGATTCATATAACAAGCATAAGTGGTATTTGTTTATTTTCTAAATTTAAAATAAATATAAATTTTGACTTTAATACAATGGAGCTTGATATTATTAATTATTTTAGTCATTTATTTTATTTATATTAATGTATAAAGTATTTTAAGTGTTAAATTTCTCTTCCTTCAAAAAGAAGTATTAAATCCCTCTTTTAATAATAAAACGTATTATGGGCTACATTTATTTTACTATTTTCTAAACGTTAAGTGTGTATAATTAGTATTTATTTTAAAAATTAGTAATTTAAGAAGATAGTATTTAATATATAATTATGACCATCTCAAAAAATTATTATTTATTGTCATAACAAACATATTGTGATAATCAATTACCTAACTAATAAAAATTAGTAATTAGATAATCATTAGGATTTTTAATTATATATGCTCGGTTATTAAGAAAATATAGCTTGGTGCTTGAAGTTTTAAAATCATTTTTTTTGTAAAATTATTAAAAACCAACTCAAATTTGAGTAAATATTAAATTTAAATAAAATTTTTTAATTCAAAATTTTAAATATTTTCAAACAGAAAAGAAATTTGGAGACAAAAACTGTTTTCCTTTTTCAAAAAAAAAAAAAAAAGATTAGTGAAGAAGAAGGAGAGAAAACAGTGAATCTATGAAAAGAAAACTCTTTCAAAAAAAAAAAAAAACTCTAAATAAAAAGAGACGAAGAACTACATAAGGAAATCTCACTCAATTTTTTTATGGATTCAAAATGTATATCATCTACGTTATGATAAATATAATATCAATTCGTTGTTTATTGATGTGATTGGAATTTGGATTAAGCATATATGATATTGGACATCGATTTGCATTTAATTTGATTTTTATGTCGAAAAAGTAAACTAACAATTTTCGTTAAATGGAGGTAATTATTAAAAAAATTATTTCATTTCTTTGTCATGTCAGGAGTAGTGATCCAGGAGTGTTTTACATGCTACCAGGCGATTCACTCCCATTCTTCCATTAGGAACATACATTTTTATTTAATTTTGAAAAATATATGATGCATAATCATGTAAACAAAGAATTACATTTTCTCCATTTTATTCATAACTATAAACTAATTTTCTTATACTATTTTCTATAATAAAAAATTTCAAAGAAAATAAATTAAATTAAAAACTTATATATTTTTTAAAAAATTGACGTTTTAATTTTAAAATAAATCTGAGTTTGAAGTAATTTTTCTTTATTTTTAAAATTTTATTTTTCTTACATTTCCTTCAATGTTACGAAATATATTCTTAGGCGTCAAAACCATTCTAAATATAGTAGTTGTGGTATAGACATTTTTGAAGAATTTGGATCAAGGATCCAATCACGATTGGATGACACAAAACTTGTATAATAATCATATTCTGAAATAAATTAATTCAAGATATTAGTTATCAAGTTTTTGAAACAAAGAGACATATTCTATTCAAAGAAAAAGAAAAAATATATTTTATTTATTTATTTATTTTGACTAACGCATACAAAATAGACTTATAACTTTGTTTTGATTAAGAGTTAATATGACACAAAAGTGATTGAAGTCGTTGTCCATCCTAAGAAAAGTATTTTATTTGTTTTATTGCACAGCAACACATACATAATAGACTTAGAAACTTTCCCTCATTTAAGAGTCAAGAGATGGCACATAAGTCTTTCAAATCGTTGTCAAAATGCCACGAAAGTTGTGAAGCCTCATAAAATTCGAATTTTTGAAAAAGGGTAAAACGGTAATTTTGATTAAAAACCGAAAATTTTAGATACTGGATAGCCGAAGCAGTTAAACGTTAAATTTGTGTAGAATTTAGTGATTCAGAAAAGTTTTATCGAATTCTGAGACAAGCGAAATATTTTTACGATTTTATAGATGATAAGTTGCTAGTAACTTCATGGACAAGATTTTTATGAAAATCTCGGAAGTCAGGAAATGACTTGAGTTAAATTCATTTAAAATAAATTGAACTGAAAAGAATTAAATTGTTTCGGAATATAAACAGACCCGAATTAGGTAATATAAACCATGTATTCAAATAATAATATAATAATAATAATTTTAAAAAACGAAAATAAAATGAATGAAAGTCAATGAGGCATATTTCAGGAGAGTTAGAGCGTGAAGAGGGAGAAGATAATTTTATTTTTTTTCTTTTCGTTTTTCTCTAAGATCTATGAAAATCAGATCGTAGGTTTTCATTGGAGTAAAAGGCAAAGTCGGTTTACGCATCGAGAGCTACGCGTGGGAACCAAAATCTTGGAGTTTCGTCAAACTCCATGAGGTAGGGAATTTTCCTACTTACGTTGTATCTAGTCTAAAGATTATTTAATGGCTTAGGATTTGATTAGAGGCTGTAAATTTCAGTTCCAAATTTTTGGGGTTGAGTATAGGAATTTTTAGGAATTTTCGGGACTGTTTTTGGATAGTTCGGGCTGAATTTTGGGACTCTTTGTGACACCCCAAAACCCGGGGGTCCGTTGACTACCCGTTAACCCGCGGAATACTCGTGAATGTCGGGTGACCCAATATTTTTCACGAAAATCAGACAGAGTTTCCTTTGTACGGGGAGCTCTACCCAAATACAAAACCTATACAAAACCTATCCCAAACAGTCCAATATAATAGTCTATGATTAAAACGGCCACTTGGGCCCATAAATAATATTCATAACAATGTATAGATATCAACTATCAACCATAGTTCAAAGTTCAAATTTTACTCTTATACAACATATATTAAAAAATTAAAACAAATTCTAATACATGTAATACTTCATAACCCAAAGCCACAATCCGGATTTCTTCTAAACCTCAGTCTCTGAGACTAGCCAGTCTCCTCACGCTCCCTATACCTTAAAATAGTATCCCTCTCGGCAAATTGAGCTAATGCTCGAGTAGTGGAATCACCCCAGTGGGCTACTCTCCACTAAATGCATATGCAATGCTCAAAATAAACACACATTCAAGCAAATGCATGATCCTACTTGAATGTCTAACTAATCATCATATCCGAGTCACTCCCGACTCCCTCACTCTTCGCTCGTATGAGAATTATTATGTTTATTTGTTTGTGGACAACCCTCCGATGTATATATCAATTGGTCTGTCTCTGAGTATTGATATTATGTATGGACTACCCTCCGATGTATATCAATTGGGCCGACTCCGACGATTGATATTTTATTTGGGCCCACCCTGGATATTTATTATTTTTGAACAACCCTCGAACCATTCTCTAAATAGTACACCTCATGCCTCCTCCCTATACGTCCTAGGGTGCCCAGTGCATATGGAATGCATGATGCCAATTCCATTCAATTCCAACACATGCGAATATGTAATCATGCATATATTCACATGATTTAGATCCACCTGACATGTCATATGGTCCACCATTCATTTCACCAAAAATTAGCTCACTTGGGCTAATTATCAAACACGAGCAATTCGACTTGAATTACTCAACATAACACATTTTCGCACAAAAATTGATTTTCGTGTCAGCATTCCTTATGAACGGTAAAGCCACCGAGGTTTCTTGTTCGAATCCTCATCAATTCATCGGTTCACTTTGTGAACCCGAATTTCATGGCCATTTCCGGCCTCATACAAACCAACACATGCATTAACACATAAATGCACAAATTAGCAACGAAACAACCCATTGGGCGATCCTGAGGCGTCGCTGGAACTACAAAATTTTCCACCTCGGTTCCAAGCTTTGGAAGGACCAATCAAGCAACCCTCACGACCTCATTCAACTCCAAACATTAGTAAATACACTTCAAACAAAGTGCAAACCCAACTAGGAAAAACCCCTACCTCGCGGAGTTTGTCAAAGCTCCTCGGCTTCTGGCATACTTGGCGTGAGTCTCTCCAGCGAGTGGTTTCCTTCTTGCTCCGACGATTGCCGACAATCGGATTGCTAGATATTTTAGAGAGAAGGAAGACACTCTCTCTCTAGAAAACCAAAATATCTAACCTCCTGTCAGATTTTTTCCCCCTCGTACGTTTCCTTTTCCTTTTCAATGGGAGAGCGACACTATTCACTTTTGTCTTTAGTGTCATTTAAACTTTCATTAATACCAACTATGTCCTTAACTTTCCGGTTTGACATTGACTATCTCGGCCGTCATTTTCATCATTTCTCTACTCATGCCGCCTTGGCGCGCTTAGGTACACATGTTATATGTGACTTTCGTCGCGTCGAATATCGTTTCTGATTACCCCAAATGCGATGCCGAAAAACGTGTCAACTCCGATTGTCTCAGAATTCGACGAAATTCGACGTGCTAGCTAGATTTCGCGATACGATTCCAATGGTGAAATCCGTTTCATCATCCGAGATCTAGAGAATAAATTTCGGATTTTTTTAACCGAAATTACAATTTTGTAACCGAAATTTCGATTTTTGCCCTTTTTCCGAAGTGGAATTTCTGGGTCTCACTCTTTTTGGGCCAGTTCAAGTTTGAATTTTGAAATTGTTTTCTGATCCGAACAAGATTTTCGGGAATATTTTTATGTGATCCGGATTTGTGTTGAGGTCGATTTTGATCTCTGGTAGATATCTTTGGGTTTTGTGGTGTGTTTTGGTATCCTCGATAATTCGAGTAATGACTGTGAAGGGACAGAGGTGCCACGTTGTATATGGGTCCAAGATTTGGGCATTTGTATATTAATTGAGAAGATTAATATTATACTCTGTTGCTCTTATACCGTTATGTTAATATATTTGGGAGTCTTATTATTCTGAAAATTAGTGATAAAATATAAATTATATGTAGAAAATATAATTATCCGAATTTATAAATGTTTTAACTCTTATTGTGCATGTAGTATGACATCACATGAAATGACATGATTGCATTTCATATATATGGTCACATCGCGTCGAATCAGGTGTGAGTGCATGGTACTGTTATTCACCATTCTTAGTGAACGAGTGGTGAGCTCGGAAATGAGACAACGTCTAAAATTGAGACTCATGATTGTATAAAATAATAATAATAATAAATTTCATGTGTTTTGGTGAAACAAGATGGGGTAGATCCTCTTAGGGTGAAAGACCCAAATTTTATTCTTGGTCAGACATATGTATCCAGCGATGAAAGTTAGCGAAAGTGTCGAAAGGCATTGCGAAACCTACGATGAGACCTCGGAAATTCGCAACCCAAATAAACACATGAGATTTGATAAATTAAAATTGGGGGGTTGTTCAATGGTTTAAGTGATTGGGTGAAACACCAATGATTGGTTTTTCACACTTAGCGTTGCAAGTGTGAGGGAGTCGGGCGAGACTCAGGTTGTGGGCATGAGGAGTCTCATTTCATGCATGACACGGAACATTCCATATAGGATTGCATTATTTATATGAAATATGATTGATGTTTATGTACGCTATTGCATGTGCTTTTTAGGTGGGGAGTAACCCTTGTAGGAAAACTTTATACTGGGCATTTCTCACCCCGTGTGGGGAATTATTTTTCAGGTGCATAGGGGGAGGAAATTGGTTTTGGAGCTCAGTGATGACTTAGGCCGGTTTGTGGCCTATTCAGTTATTTTAAAATGTTTTGGATAAAATATCTAGTTTTTACATGTAAATAATGTATCGCATATATTTTTGTATATTTGTGAATTAAATATGCAGGAAATGAGTGTGATATCGGGACACCGGTATTTACAGGTTTCCACAAGTTGAAAGTTGTCAACAAGACCCCCGGGATAGAGGTGTCACAAAAGTCTTTGAAGTGATTGTCTAAGGAAAATAATTACTAAATAAAAGAAATTCAAATAATGCTTTAATAGTGCATGTATTTTCTCACAAAAGTATTCATATTTTATAATAGTATGAGGTCATATTCATATTTCATTGGATTCTTTCAAAAAGTTATTTTTAATATTCATGAGTTAAAACTCAAATATATTAATATTTTCTATATTGTTACAAAAATTTAACAAATTAATAAGTAGTAAGTGAAGAAAACTAAAAGCAAACTACATATTAGAAAAAGAAACACCACCTATATGTTTAATTAATTTGAAAGCCACGTAAAAACTTCTAGTCCATCTTAAGTATGAGAAACTATTTTTTAGTCATCGCAACAACTAACGCATGAAAGCGACTTTATAGATAAGTTCTTCTATTTTTCACTTTATAGCTTAAAAGTTACTAAATAAGATTTCAATAGCTTATTAGGAAGGATACATAAGATTGCAACAATTTGTTTGTAAGCATTTCATGAAGCTTCATTAGGACCCGAGAAAAAAGGTACATATTAATTAAGAAAGTGTTTCTTGGTGGATTTCACCAGAAAATACCGAAAAGTACGGGAATTGGTGAATGCAGCAGGTATGCCAGGAAATTATAGTATTTCCAAACTGAAACTGTGCCGAAATCTAACTTCTGCTCAAACGAAAACTGGATTCCCTAGTTCCTTTGACAGTTCCCTATAATCTAAGAGGAAAACACTTTAGAAATTGGATTGAATTGAAAGCTAAGAGAAAAACTGTACGGACTAGCTTGAAAGATAACAAATTTCATTGTAGAATTAGACTTAAAATGAAATCTGAAGCAAGAAAGCTTTGAAATAACAAATGCTTAGAAAGAACATGTGACACTCCCGAAAGCACAGGGTCGAAGATTTATTTAACTATCAACCTTGAAGTACTACCTTAGGTAATCGTATACCTAAGCTTTGATACCAAATTGGTATCAAATACTTTTGGATACTAAGTGACTCGACACCACCTTGATATGTTCCATTTACCGGGATCCATTCACGCATATTTAAGTTAAAAGTATGTAGATATTACATTTAAAAGCGATCGTAAGGTTCGATCCTCTCTTTACCATTGTCACATCTTTGTAACTGAATTGTTCACAATTTTACAAAAAGATTTATCAAGACCACATGTTGGCCTTCTTCACAATTGCGGCCTCGAATGAGCGTCGTCTATTGGTGTACACCCTGCACTTGAAATGTTTTCTCATAAAGGGTGAGCCACGCCCAATAGAGAATATTTCCCTCTGAGATACTCCCACCTAAGTGCACATGCAATGGTCATGTTCCACACATTCACATTCCAAGTAAAAACATGCAATTTCTACTATAGAATCCTATATGTCATGCCCTGAAACAAGATGAGACTCAATCATGTACCATGCTTGAGTCCTTACCGAGTCCCATCATACACTAGTCCTTACTGACTCCTATCACATAATGTCGAGGCCCATGCATGATAAAATCCATCATTTCTGGATCAGTAGGGAATCTTAAAGAAGTTTGTGTTTTTGAGGTGAAGTGTCAAAAAGGCCAACTTTATTGTCTCAAATCTTATCTTGGAACTAGACTCATACCTATTTGACAAGACCCGACTCGGAAACCCTTCCAAGATTCCCAATTAGTCCCGCTGAGTAAAGTTCCAACATGCAATCCGCAGGGGAGGGTCAATGGAACGACTTCAGAAAGAAAGCAACACTTGCATTAATATAATACCTCAATATATATATATATATATAGATATATAAGATCACAACCGCTCAAATCCACAACCGACCCATCTTACGTAGGTCACCAACCACAAACACATGATAAAGACTCGTATGGGTTAATCTGAATCAGAGCATTCTAAGAGTGTTTTGCGAATTTAGAATTACAAAATACATAAGTCGATAAAACAAAGAACCAGAAAGATAAGATAGAATCTGCAGCGCCGCAGAACAAGTGGCGTAGAAGCTAGCCCACAGTGAATCTCTACAATTTACTTTGAACTTAGAGAGCAGTTAAAACAATAAATCGTGAGATAATAAATATCAGTGAGTGGCATAATTTATATGGAAAATAATATTTTTATTTTCGAAAATTTCTTCTCTCAAGACGTCAAGTTCACTCTTTTATAAGGTTCCCAGTTTGGAATCGTTTCACAAAACCCAAATTTATGCCCAAGTCAACAATGTGAAATTTATGCTCAAAAATTTAACCGACATCATTATCAAAAACCTTATAACCTGAATTTATTCACAATATAAAAATTGAGCATAAAATATATATATATATATATATATATATACTATATATATATATATATATATATATATATAACCATCATGTCGTAAAACTAATCATGAAAATACAATAACCATAAATATTGATATGGATTTATACGCACTCGAGAAACCAACAATGTACGTACCATATACCGCTAGTAAACCGCCGGTAAACCCGACCCCACGACCGCATGGCAGCTAATAAACAGCCGGGTGAACCCGACATCATGTGGCAACTAATAAACCTTGAGGGTAAGCGACATTACGTAGCAACTAGCCGGCCATCAGGTAAACCCGACATCACGTAGCCCCAGCTAATAAAGCCTTGAGTTAAACCCGACATCACGTGGAAACTAATAACTTAACCCGGGTAAACCGGAGCATCGCGTGGCAGCTAATAACCTTTCGACAATGCGCATTTATAATCATTTCACAAAGTCTAGAAATCCATTTCTTAAATCAATGATACTTTCAAAATAAGTTTTAAAACCTTCTCAATCCATGTACCAAAATGTTTAAATACAGAAATTTATCCATGAACTTCGGTAAATTTCCAAATATTTAAAATGTTGACAAATGCACATGAAATGATAACTTGTTTATATAAAAACGAGATAATTATATTTCACGCATAACCAACCGTTCATTCGAATAAAGAACATATATAATAATTAACCACAATTTATATATCATAATACCCCAAAGCATTTAAAACATGAAATACTCACGGACTCTGAGATGCTTTCGATCCTGCTCCTACAGGAGCGTCTCACGATTCGTGAGGCGCTGTATATAATAAAGAAATACCATTGAATGGATCTTCGATAGGAGCATTGGATCTGATGTTATGTTTGACAATCTTAGTGTGAGCTATCTAGATTGGACCTCGGCCGAGGTCGATTATACGATGTGCCCTATAGACCGTTACCCCAATTAGGGCTTTTTACGAAGGCTAATTTTTTAGAAATTGAACCTTCGATAACTATTAAAAATGTCAATTTCACTAATCGACTTCAATTTGCCTATTTGACCAATTGATGTCCAATTTCGGTCAAACAGCTACCAGTAATTACCCGATATGACCCAAAAATGGAAAACTAACCAAACGATGTCCAAAATTTACAAACTTTATATCAACGGAAAGCCCAAGAGACCAGGAACACAACAGTACCCTTACCTTGGTCCAAAGGTTGCTGTGGTGGCCAAAAAATTCGATCCAATAGTTGGCCAACTTTTTTTAGTTGTATCCTAAGCTGATGCGGAATACGAAAAGGGTTACGGGAATGGTGAGAGGGTCCAAAAATGGTGGGAGGGAGGTATGGGTAGGCCTGAAGTGGCCGAAAAATAGGAAAATTCGGTGACCCACCGTGGCGGCCGTCGCCGTGTTCTCCGGCCCGATCTGGGCTCGTCCGACGGTGGTTCGCTGTGAAATTTTGCTGGCGACGTCGTCTGGTGGTGCCGCTCCTCCCTGGCCGGAGCGTGCTTAACAGTCAAGGTGGCGGTGTCGCCTCCCGGCCAAAACCATTTGATGCAAAATGAGTCAGCTTGACCAGGTTCGGTGTTCATGGTTTTTGGGGAGTTTTCTCTGAGGTTTGGGCTTAAAATGGGTGTGTTGGGGCTAGGAGTTCTGTGGCTGGCGAAAAACTAGGACACATATAGAGCCTGGGGTGGCTTTCAAGTAAAAACCCTAGACTGAGGTTGGACACTCTCAGCTGCTGCTTTGTAGACTCCCAGGGTCATAACTTTCCTATCTATAAGTGAGTTTTGACCCGTTCGGCAAATCCTATGAACTCGTATCAATGAGGCCTACGAAATGGTGTCTTAGTCGACGAAATTATTCATCCTTGAAAAGTCGACTTAGGCCCACATACTAATTGTTTAATGATCGACTTGGTGAGCTTGGTCAAACATTTTAAAAACTTGTATTATTTAGTGCGGGTCGTTCTGACCTGCCCCCATAAAAAGAAAAATTTCGTCGAAATTCGTACTGCGTCATGGAAGAGATGGGGATCTGGCTTACGCATTTGGTCCTCCAGCTCCCCAGTCGCCTCCTCGACTAAAATTGGTTTCTCGAAAGGACCTTCAGGATATTGTCTTGTTCTTGAAGCTCCTTCTCTTCTCAACCCCGAGAATCTGCCTTGATTTGCTCCTCATAGGATAAGTCATCCCTTGGCTTAATCTGCGGTGTCTCAATGACACATGTGAGGTTGAGATATACTTGCGTAGCATGGAGATGTGGAACACATTATGGACTCGGCTCTGGCATGTCTAATCATAAGCCTTGGACCTATCCTCTCAACAATCTCAAAAGGTCAATGTAGAGGACTTAGCTTCC
Source organism: Tetrastigma voinierianum (assembly GCA_016808115.1). Lineage (NCBI taxonomy): Eukaryota > Viridiplantae > Streptophyta > Magnoliopsida > Vitales > Vitaceae > Tetrastigma > Tetrastigma voinierianum. Next base: position 203,023 of record JAEQBH010006243.1, on the reverse strand, counting down.
TCGCTTCCCCAGCGTGCATGCCTTCCAAGGAGAGCTTGAGAATACTCGATCTTCAACCTCAAACTCAAGATCCTTTCTACGCTTGTACGCATAGCTCTTTTGCCTATCCTGAGCTGCTTTCAGCTTTGTGCATTATAACTTTAACCTTATCCACTGTATCGTTTGGCACAATCTAGGACCTAGTAATTTCCTTTCGCAGTCGTTCCAACATAGCAGTACTGCATTGCTTCCCATACAATGCCTCATAAGGTGACATCTGATGCTTGAGTGATAGTTGTTGTTATAAGTAAACTACGCCCAAAGTGGTCTCATTCCAATATCTTTTGAATTCGCAGTCCCATGACCTCAACATATCCTCTAAGGCACAGACAGATCCTCTCAGTTGTCCGTGATGCGAGGTGAAAAGCAGTACTCAAATTCAACTTGACACCTAGTTCCTTCATCAATCCTTCCAAAACCTCGAAGTGAATCGTGGATCTCTATCAGGAATAATCGACAACAGCTACCCCATCACAAAACTCACTATATGATTCATGAGTTCCGCTAGTTTGAGGAGAAAGCTTCTCACGAATAGGTATGAAATGCGCGCACTTGGTGAGTCGATCGACTACTACCCAAATGTCGTCATGTCTCTGAACTGTGGGAGGGAGTTTGAATACAAAATCCATTGTAATGCACTCCCATTTCCATTCTGGGATGGGTAAGGGCTGCAGAAGTCCAGAAGGCTTTTGTCTCTCTGCCTTTACTTGTTGACAGATGAAGCACTTGGATACATTCTCGGTAACTTCTCTTTTCATCCCCGATTACCAATAATATTCCTTCAGTGTACGGTACATCTTGGTACTACCGGGGTGCATAGCATAAACAGAACTATGGGCTTCCTCAATATTTGCCTTTTTTAACTCTTGATTGCTGCAGAACACAAAGCTAGAACCCAATCACCAAGGCTAAATCGCCTCCCAATAAGCAAAATCCGATTGTTTCCCTTCCTCGACTTTCTTTCTCATGCTCATCAAATAGGGATCTTCTAGTTGTGCCTCGAGAATACAATCTACAAGTATCGGTCGTAGTTGGAAACTAGCAAAAAGTGCTCCTGAAGCATGCATCCTCAACTCAACACCCAACTCTCGCAACTCGACCATCAATGGAAGTTGTATTGTCTGCATATAAGCCAAAGAGCCTGTAGACTTCTTGCTCAAGGCATTCGCCATTACATTTGCCTTACCTGGATGGTAGTCGATAGTGCAATCATAATCCTTAAGTAATTCCATCCACCTCCTCTGCCTTAAATTTAACTCCTTCTAGGTAAATAAATATTTAAGGCTCTTATGGTCGGTAAATATCTGACAAGTCGCTCCATACAAGTAATGTCTCCAAGTCTTCAATGCGAAAATCACCGCAGCAAGTTCCAAGTCATGAGTAGGATAATTCAGCTCATGTTTCTTCAACTGTTTGGAAGCATAAGCCACAACTCTGTTATGTTGCATCTACATGCAACCTAAACCTTGGTGTGAAGCATCGTTGTAGACCTCGAACCCCTCGTTGCCCTCTTAGTCTCAACAAAAGTACAGAGAGATGGCTTCAGTGTGGCAGTCTTGACACATTGCCCCAGTGAGATGTTTCCTAGTCTCTGCATTCCACCACGCCTTGCACTACCCCCTAGCAGAAAACCAGCTATCCTGACTCTGTCCTCATCCGGACACTACATACCCTTGTCCAGAATCTTCTCTATGTCATCTAGCCAGGATAAAGCCTGTGGGATCGTGGAGCCGTAAAACCTTGCTCGAGTCTCGAGCGATCAATAGTAACACCCGGGTAAACCCCACTCCTCTCGGTGTCCGAGCCCGGTATTTCGATAAGATTCTCCTCATAAGTAGGTGCATACGAGACTTTCCACGGCTTTCTTCGGGCCACACAAATACACCTTTGGGCGCCATCAGGAAGAAAAACTATTTTCAAGAATAAATGAAACAGAATTAGTTTCAAGGATAAGGTTAGGAAGGTATACAAAACACTGGATGAGTTGCACAGTAATGTACAACCCCAAGGAATTTAGAAACCTAGAGCTCTGATACCAAGCTGACAAGACCCGACCCGGAAACCCTTCCAAGATTCCCCGGGTGGTCCTTTAGTAAGTTCCCCTTTAGCCCTGATCACAGAGTGTCGATGGAACCAGCTTTAAGAAAAGCAACACTGCATTAATATAATACCTCGATATATATATATAAAAAGATCCATAATCGCTTCAAATCCACAACCGACCCACATCTTGCGTAGGTCATAACCCATGAAACACACATGATAAAGACTCATATAATTTATTACTAAGATAGGAGCATTCTAAGAGTGTTTGCAAATTTAGAAATTTACAACGAAAATACATAAGTCCAATAAAACAAAAGAGCGAAAAGATAAGATAGAATACTGCAGCTGCTCTGAGAACAGAGTGTGAGAGCTGGGCGCGAGGTGAATCTCTATGGGTACTGGACACAGAGAGCAGTTTAAAACAATAAATCGTGAGATAATAAATATCAGTGAGTGGCATAATTTATATGGAAAATAATGTTTTTATTTTCGAAAATTCCTTCTCTCAAGACCTCACGTGTGAGGCCGAAACCAAGTCCGTTGACTACCACGTCAACCTGAGTCTACCCGTGAATGTCGAATTTATTGACATTTTTATGAAAATCGGGCGAGTCTCAGCACATGCGGGAGCTCTACCCAAATACAATATCTGTAAAACATACCAACTATGTCCAATAGTTCTAAGAGTTAATAATTTACTCTTATACAATACATACATTAAACTTAAAAAGTTCTAATACATGTATACATCAAAGCCACAACCCGGCTTTCTTCTAATCCTCGGTCTCTAGGACGAGCCGTCCCCTCATACGCTCCACATGCTGTAATATATATCCTCGACGGGGTAAGGCTAATCTTTGTGGCAGCTAATCCGGGCGAGTCCCACTTTACAATGGGGAGCTCCACCCAAATACAACACCTATCCCAACAACATCAAAATCCAAATACATGAGTAAAACAACCACTTGGGTCCAATAACAATACTCATCATAATACATCAACTATATCCAATAGTTTGAAAAGAGTTAATATTTTCTCTTTTATACTACATATATTAAAATTAGAGAATTCTAATACATGTATTCATCACAAAACCAAAGCCACAATCCGGCTTTCTTCTAAAACAGCCTCTATGACGTGTCGTCTACTCGCTCGCTCCCTGTACCTGTAAAATATAATATCCCTCGGCAGGTGGTAATGCTGATAGTGGAATCACCTAAGTGGGCTACTCTCCACCTAAGTGCATATACAGTAACCAAAATAACCACACATTCAAGCAAATACATGATCTTACTTGAATGTCATGACTCAACTCATACCACAGGCCTCACCTACTCCCCTCACACGCCTAGGCACCGTATGAGAAAACATCTTTTAGAAACAATTCTTGTTGTTTTCAAAACTATACTACTGAAGTATCGGTAAAAATATGGGGCTACCCTCCGAGGCGAATGTGTTATGGAGAGCAACAAAGCAGATCATGGTCCTCATCCAGAAATGATCTGTTGGACGTCTCTGGCCCGTTCTCGGAAATTCATCACTGTGAAATTCCTTTCAAAAGCGTTTCGTTTTCTTTCAATTTTCCATGTCATGCACTCACCTAATTTCTAGGCTACCGATTTTATGAATGCATTATGATGCTATTTCATTTTGATTCAATCACACATGCAAATATATAATCATGCATATATTCACATAATTTTAAATCACCTGATCATGTCATGTAATTCCTGATTCTTCTTACGAAAATTAGCTCACTTGGGCTAATTATCAAACACGAGCAATTCCATTTAAATCACTCGACCAAACACATATTTTCACAAAAATTATTTTGTGATTATTGTTTCGGGAACAGTAAAACCCTAGATTACTATTCCTATCAAAGCACAAATTATCTGTTCACTTTGTATGAACCAATTTCTGTGTTTCCAGGCCTCATACATATCATGATACAATCAAGCATGAATCACACCATTAGCCACCCAAACAGTCCGTGAGCAGTCACGGACTGCAGAATTGGGTTCCATAAATCCAAACAATTCGGTCCCAAGTTTTGGGACCGATCAAACGGCCCCTCACGACCTCAACCAACTTAAGCATCAACAAAGTACTTAAACAAAGAGTAAAACGTAAGTAGGGAGAAACCCCTACCTCTCGGAATTTGAGGAAACTCCCTAAATCTGGTACCCACGCATAGGCCGCTTCGCGTAGAACAGCTTTCCTTCTTGCCGGCTGGCCGCGGTCGGATCGTGCGTATTTCTAGAAAGCGGGGTTCTCTCTACAAGCGAATTTGTTTGGCTACTGGATCCCCAATTCCCCTCTCCCACGTCTTTTTCTTATTTTTGTTGAAGAAGAGTCCTGTACATTATTTTGTCATTTTGTGACTTAAATCAAATTCCAAAATGACCATTATGTCCCTTCATTTCCCGATTTTGATGGCTCTATCACCGGCGTCTATTTTCATCATTTCTCTACTCATACCACTTATGGCACATAGTACTTGTTATATGTGACTTTTATATGAAAATCGTTTTACGGCACCCGAATAGCGATGCCTCGAAAATATGCCAACTCCGACTGTCTCGGAATTCTATGAAATTTTACTTGCTAGCTAGATTTCGCGAGACGATTCCAACGGTGAAATCCATTTCATCATCTGAGATCTAGAGAATAAGTGCAGTTTTGCCCGAAATTACAATTTCATAATCGAAGTACGATTTTACCATTTTTTTCGAGAGGTGGAATTTCTCTGGGTCTTCAAATGCTCCGAGTAGTGGAGATAGCCTAAGTGGGCTACTCTCCACCTAAGTGCGGTGCAATGTTCTAAAATAAACATGCATTCGAGCAAATGCATGATCCTACTTGAATGTCTACATGACTAACTCGAGATCAGTCCTCACCGACTCCATCACACTACGCCTAAGCCTGCATTATGAAAATTATTTTTTTGTTTGTGGACAACCCTCCGATGTGTATATATCAATTGGGCGCTCAGGCAGTTGATATATTATTTGTTTAATGGACTACCCTCCGATGAATATCAATTGGGCCGCTCAGACGTTGAGTATTTTAATTTGGACTACCACTCCAGATAGTGTATTTTAGACAACCCTCCGAACCGTTTGTCTAGACTCATCTCATGCACTCTCTCCTATAGTCCTAGGGTGTTCCAGTGCATATGGAATACATGTACCAATTCAATACAATTAATTCACGAGTAAATATATAAACATGCATATATTTACAAAAATTTAATTCACACAATCATGTCATGTAAATTAATTAATTCATAAATCAAAATTAGCTCACTTGGGCTAATGATCAAACACGAGCAATTCTACTTGAATTACTCGACTAAACATATTAATTCACAAAAATTATTTTTTTGAGAATACTATTTCGGGAATAGTGAAACCCTCGATTACTATTCCCGAAAATTCACAAATCATCGGTTCACCTTGTGAACCCGCATTTTTCGGCCATTTCCGGCCTCATTACAATCAATACATGATTTAATACCAACTTTGTGAATTAAAACACCCAAACAGCCCTCACAGTTATGGGCTAAACATTTTGGTTTCCAAAAATTCATATCAATTAGTCCACAAGGTTTGGGGCCAGATCAAAGCTGCCCACAACGGCCTTATTCGCTCAAACATTTGTAAAGTACTTAAAGCAGACAAACTGCAAGTAGGGAGAAACCCTTTACCTCGAGGAGTTTGTCTAAACTCCTTAAATCCGGATACCCACGAAGCCCTCTCCGTGTGAAACGGCTCTCCTTCTTGTCGAGAAGGCTGAAGCGGTCGGATGTGATATTTTAGAAGTTTCTCTCTCTAAAGAAAATCTCCCAAAAATGGCTATTGGATCTCAAATTCTGCTCCCCCCGTTTTTTTTTTTTGGCTTAATGAAGGAGAAGACACTATGCCAAGTTTTGTCCTTTAGTGACTTAAATCAAATCCCTGACCATTACGTCCCTTAATTTCCCAGTTTTGACATTCGGCTCTACCTCGGCCATCCATTTTCCTCATTTCTCTCATTCACTTATGGCAGCATATGAGTACGTTATATCTTCGATTTTAAATATCAAATCATTTTACAACACCGAAGCGATGCCTCGGCGTGTAAATTGACATCACCGGTCGACGAAATTTTAAGTGCTAGCTAGATTTTCTTGAGACAATTCCAATGGTGAAGTCGTTTAGTCATCCGAGATCTAAGGCTCAAATTACGGATTTTTAACTTGAAATTACTGTTGTAACCGAGAGTACGATTTTGCCCTTTTTCAAAAGTGGAATTTCTGGGTCTCCCATCATGTTCACTCTTTATAAGGTTCTCGTTTGGAATCATTCCTGAAAACCCAATTTATACCCAGTCGACAATGTGAAATTTATGCTCAAAATTTAGCAAACATCATTATCAAGAACCTTATAACTTGAATTTATTCATAACATAAAAAATTAGGCATAAAAGGAAATATAATAATATAACCATCATGTCACTAGCAAAAATAATCCTTGAAAATACAATAACCATAAATGACTGAGATGGTTATACCTTACTCGAGAAACCAACAATGTGTCTGTTACCATATACCTATAGTAAACCGTCATTAAACTGACCCCACGACTTACACGTGGCAGCTAATAAACCTTAGGGTGAACGACATCACGTGGGAGCTAATAGCTATACACGTGGCGATCACGCAGCGCTAATAAATGCCCGAATTGGCTTCGGAGCATCGCGTGGCAATAATGACAGCCGGAAGTAAGCTTCGACATCAATGCTGCTCTCTTTATAAATAAGCAGCATCACATGGCAACTAATAACCTTTCAACAATACATTTATAATAATTTCACAAGTCTCTGTAAATCCATTTCTTAAATCAATAACTTTTCAAAATAGTTTAAAACCTCAATCAATGTACCAAAATGTTTAAATACCACAAATTTATCCATGAACTTCGATGAATTTCCAAATATTTAAAATGTTGACAAAATCCATGAAATGATAACTTGTTTATATAAAAACGAGATAATTATATTTCACGCATAACCAGTTCGATCAAATAAGGTATATATATAATAATTAACCACAATTATATATATCATAATATGCAAGCATTTTAAAACATATGAAGCACTCACAGTTCACAGATGCTCAGTCATGCTCCTCTGCAAGAACGTCTCCCAGTTCAGCGTGAGCGCTAGTAATATACCAAAAATACCATTTAGGCTCCATTAACTAAACCAAAGACATTGGGAAGCCCCAAATGTCTTTGAATAATCTTTAGAACTATGAAATTATCTAAATTGGACTAAGCAGGTCGATTCTATAGTGTACCCTATAGACGTTGCAAAATTGGGGCTTTTACGGGGAAGCTAATTTTCCTAAATTGAACCTTCGATAACTCATAAAAATGTCCATTTCACTAATCAGCTTGATTTTTCCTAATTCGACCAATTGGTGTCCAATTTCGGTCAAAACCTTTTCGATAATTACGATGCCAATTTAAAAATGAACTAACTAAACGATGTCAAAAGGTACAAAAATTTATATCATGAAATCCCGAGACCGGGAACACGGCGGTACCCTTATCTTGGTCAAAGGTTCTTTGTAATTGGCCGAAAATCTCGATCCAACAGTAGGCCAACTTTGTTTTCGTCGTATCTTTCAAACGGTGAGGAATCTGTAAAAATGGACCACGGGAATGAGTTTAGAGGGTCCAAAAATGGTGGAAGTGTGGTCAGCTGAAGTGGCGGAGAATGGGAAAATCCCGGTGACCCACGTGGCGGCCGCGCGTAGTGTTCCTTTGCCGGAATGCGGGGCGTCGGCGGTGGTTCGCCGTGAAATTTTGCTCGCGACGTCGTCTGGTGGTGGCGCTCCTCCCTGGCCAGCGCGTGTAGCAAGTGGGTGGCCGGTGTCGCCTCCAGCTAAAGCCCGTTTATTAAAAATGGTGGCTTGACCGATTCGATGTTCATGGTTTTAGGGAGTTTTCTCTAGGGTTTTGGAGCTTAAAATGGATGTTGGGGCTAGGGTTCTATTGGCACAAAAACTGGGACTATCTAGGCCTAGGGTCGCTTTCAGAGTAAAAACTCTGGGCCGGTTGGACCTTGCTGGCTCTTCTTTGCTTGAACTCCCAGGGTCATAACTTTCTCAAGTAAGTCGGTTTTGACGTTGACAGTCGTGAACTCGTATCGATGAGGCCTATGAAATGGTGTCTTAGTCAACCCAAAATTCATCCTTAGAAAAAAGAAAGTCAACTTGGGCCCACATACTAAATGTTGGTCAAACTTGGTCAAACGTTTTAAAAACTTGTATTATTTGGTACGGGTCATTACATATTTCTCCAATGACCTTAATAATCCTTGGATCTATCCGAAGAGGGAACAAGAACACCCTTGGAGAAATCCATGTGTTGACGAATACAATAGCCAAGAAGACACTTATTACTAGGCCATCCCATATTTCTCCAATCTTAAAGTGGTACTAGAAAACCTTAGCTGCAAAGAAAGATGACCCAACTGCTCCAGAATCACACGACACGACAAAAGAAGTTGTAAAGACCATTATGAAGTTGGCTCCATGGGGTGAGATGCATGAGAACTTTGACATTCTGAGTAAGCCCCCGTAATCCCGAGGTGGAAAGAGTGCATTGATTGATATGGAAATCGGCTTCTAGCTTGTGAAAAAAAAAAAAAAATAGAAAATAAAATCGTGGAAGACTATGTGCTCAAGTTTATGATTGAGCACAACTATCACCTCTCAAAGAATGATGGAGGCCGAAATCACTAACCTATCCATAGTTGGTAGAGTCTGATTTGGACGCTAAAATGGAGCATCTTCTTGGGAGGCAGCGAAAACTTAATGTCTTTCTTTTCCCTTTTCTAGTTTTTGTTTTCCTTGTTGAATCTTGTTTTGTTTTTAGTTGTTCTTTTCGGGGTTTGGAAGTCTAAAAGTTGGTTATAAAGGCGAAGAGATGATCAATGATCCTTGATCCTCTCTCTTTCCCTTCTTGTTTTTCATGCTTTCATTTCATTGAGGGAATTGTTTTGTTCAAGTTTAGGGGGGGGGGGGGTTGGGTGGGGACAAATTGTTGTAGAATCAACTTTGGATTTCTTTAGTACATTGTGATATACATGTTTGTGTTTGTGTTTGTGTTTGTGTCTCATATGAGTTGATTTGGTGCTTAACAACTGCTTGGATAATGCTTTGACATTGTGCTCTAAAAGTTTGTTTATTTGGCCAAAACTTGGGATACCATCACATTTATGTGATCTAAGATTGAGTGTATCTAGTGGTTGTGGGAGGCTTGGTTTTAGAGCCTTCATGTTTTTCAAGGAATTGTTGTAGTACATTGTGATATACATGTTTGTGTTTGTGTTTGTGTCTCATATGAGTTGATTTGGTGTTTAACAACTGCTTGGATAATGCTTTGACATTGTGCTCTAAGAGTTTATTTATTTGGCCAAAACTTGGGATACCATCACATTTATGTGATCTAAGATTGAGTGTATCTAGTGGTTGTGGGAGGCTTGGTTTTAGAGCCTTCATGTTTTTCAAGGAACCACTTCTTAATGGAACTCATGGCACACACATATTAGATCTCATTTTGTACCGAGTTTTGGCCTCTTCTTCTACAACCAAACTTACCTTGATAGACCTTAACTCACGAGTGTTGGGACCTCAATAAGAAGACAGAGCCCACAATTGCAAAAACAAAAGAAAAAAAAAGAGAAAATCAACATAAAAAGAAAAAAAATTAGAAAAAGAAAGGAAAAATAGATAAATAAGTGAGTTGTTCAGTTGAATCCAAAGACGCAGTCTGAGGCCTTTCAAGCCCAATGCCCAAAGCCAACTAGTTTAGGTCATTGACTTCACTGCCCATTACATGGGATAGAGGATGGTTTAGTCTCCTGAGGAGGTACTTTGGTTTCTAGTTAAGTGCTCGGAGTGAGTTGAGGCTTAATGCTTGGTGCCTAACAGGCGAGGTGGGGGGAGTCTGGATCCCACTCGTGGACACTTTTCTAGAGCGCCTTAACATTGCATCCTACTTTTTAGTTTTAGTATTGAATAAAAGGTGAGTTCTCAACCTTTTTTTTATTTTAATCTCTTTCAAATGAGTGGGTTTAATTTAGTTGAAAAGTGTCTTAGACAACCGTTTATATTTGAGATCTGACGTACCATTTTTCACCAGAAGTTTCTTTAGGAAGGATTCGTTGAAATTGGAGACCAAGCTTGCCTTTATTACCATGCCCCTAAATGCCTTTCCGTTAATGATTTTAAATGTTTTGGGATCCCATGTAGGCTATATTGTTTCCATAGAACTTTGTCATGGTATTCTCCTAACTTGTTGCTAGCACCATTCTTTACTCATATTTGTTTTAGTGTGTTGTATATATGTGTTTTTCCTTTGCTTGAGGACAAGCAAAGATTTAAGTTTGTGGGTGTGATGAGGATCTTGAATACTCATTTTATCCCATGTTTTGCTTAGGTTTTAGTAGTTCTATGATATAAATAAGTGTCTAATGAGTGTGAAACTCATCTATTTTTAAGTCAAATTTTCATGCATATTTGAGACTTTAATGTTCATTTTAATGCAAAATTATGGAATCTTCACCCAATCTGGTGTTTTGCAGGAATTTAGATAAAAAGGAACAAAAAGAGCAAGGAAAGCAACTGGAATGACTGAGGCAGGGTGCATATAAATGTCGTGACATTCTGACCGTTGCCCTTGACAAATCGAGACAATATAGATGGCAAGAAGGTTTGTCGCGACATTTCAAATTGTTCACGCGACAAATATTGAGGACACTCAGGGAATCAACGAGTTTGCCGTGACAATCACCAAAAATGCCGACAATTATCCAAAGAAATGTCAGAAGCAGCAAGTGTCAGAGCAACCTCCACGATAACTACAGGACCTCGAAACTCGAGTTGACTGCGTGAATTTTGTGTATATGTGATGGATCTTCGGGTAATAGTTAGGCATAATGAAGAAATTATCAGGACAAATTCTGAAAACAAAAGCAAGACAAGATTGTTGCGACAACTTTTAAATTGTCACGATAAAGTTCAACTCAGTCTCAAAGTCAAAGCATCAATTGATTGTTCACGACAACTTGACTAACTGACATTGAAGACAAATGTTTACAAGACATTGTCATAGTGATTAGAATTTTGTCACGACAATTATTGAAGAAAAGCAGTTGAGTCCTCTGATTGGAATGTCCACATTAATCTCAAGACAATATTTAAGACAAGAAGGAGCAACAATGTATGGCGACAATTGAATCTTTTATCTGACAACTTTTACAATAGGCTTGAATTAAGTCCCTGAGAATTACAACGTGAATTCAATCCATCAATCATTGACCTATAAATAACAAACGATAAGCCATGGAAAAACAAGTTGGATGCTAGAGGCTAGATTTTGGATATTAGAGGAGTAGGATAGGAGTGTTTACAGTATTTTTCTTTTCTTTTCTTTTCTTTTCTTTTAATTTTTAGTTTATTTTATTTGTTTTAGATTTCCATTTTTCATTAGATTGTGAATTGATATGAGTTTCTTAGGAGCGATTGGTAGCAAATCAAATTCCCATCTTGTCTGAACTTTGAAAGAAGCATAATACATTTTTTAATCTTTTCATCATTTCTTGATTCAATTACAATGGGTGTTCAACCAACTAGTCATTGAGTGTAATCCAGGTTATGGAAAAATTTGAACCTCTTCTAAAGAGGAACTTGATCGTATGATGATTATTTTGCATTGATTTTAATGTAAGTTGTGGGTTTGAATACTGAATTTAAATAATTGGTATTGGTTTGAAGAAAAGAACTGTTCTGAGTATCAATTTAGTATACCTAAAAGAGCTATTCTAAGCTCTTGTTTTCAGGTTTATCTTCTAGTAATGATGAAAATTGTTCCTAGGAGATGAAAAACAACATCCTATGGTATATGTTAGATTGATGCTTATAGAACTAATGAACTCCAAATATCACTTGGATTAATCCAAGAAGCCGTTCTAACCTCCGGCTTCAAGGTTCATACAGTGGCCAGTAAATGTGTTCTCAAGGACTAAGGATTGTATCCTATGATTGTTCATTTCATGTTTGAAGGTAATTTCATCTCAGTTTCAATAGAATAATCTTGATCTCAGCTAGAAAGAGATTATTTTGACTGAAATGCAGATTGATGTGCCAATTATATTAGAAGAGGCTTGATTTGCCCTGTCTATGGGGACAAGTTGGCTTAAGTCCTAAGAATTGGGTGATTAGTATTGGTTTAGGAAAGACATCTAATTCTTAAAAGGATTTAGTTGAAAAGTAGCTATTTAGACCCATGCTGTCTTGGTTTGGGAACATGGATGTCTAAATTGTTAAATGTATAGTGGTTGAAGGCATTTCAAGACTATACTAACATACCCTTGGACAAATTCAGTATAAACCCATAACTACTGTGTTTTGAACAATATGCAAACTATGAGTCCCATGATCAACTCCATTCTCAGTACTTATTCAATCATCAGAAACACATTTAGTTATTTTGAATTTGCTATCTTTCTTTAAAAAGAAAAGAACACAAAAAGTTTGATATGTTATTTTGTCATTTAGTTATAATTTCTGAAAATTGAAGTTCAAATAGTGGTGTCCTTGAGTATTGGAGTAATTACACTTTAAATTTTCTTATTGATCCTATGGGAATGATATCCGAACTTGAAAATCCACTTTATTACTTGTTGACTTGTGCACTTGTAGAAGATAGGACCAAGTTAAGGTTGGTTAAATAGTTAAGTATGAATCTTGGTGAGTGACAAGTTTTGGGGCCATTGCTTTGGATTTAATACATAACATGAGGAAGGAAATAACTAAAATTTGGCTTCAATCCATCAACTGATGTCTAATCTTTGTATTTTCCCAATTTGTGATTAAGGCTAACTATTGGCTGACCGGCGAAATCGAAGAAAAATTGACAAAGTCATCATGCAGTTGTAGTAAACATGTGATCATTTTGCCTACGTGATGTCCTTCTATGGCTCCCTCATTGGCATGAATAGATTCTAGACTCCGAGGGCTTTTCGTAGGTACCAAGATTGCGTGATTCAAAGTCTGAATGAAGAAGTTATGAAGGAAGGAGTGAAGGATGCCAAAAATAGGGAGTTCTAAACGAAGTGTGAGAAACTCACGCCACAGCGTGAGTTCTCTTATGCTTTAGCGTGAGTCCACTCATGCTACGGCGTGAGTCCATTCACTCTACGACGTGAGTCCATTCACGCTACGGTGTGGTTTGGCTTCTTCTTCTCTAGTAGCTTCCTATTTTCGCCACGTTGTAGCGCCAAATCCATCATGCTACAATGTGATGCAGAGGCCCATGTTTTTGCCGAAGGCCATCTCTTATGCTCTCTGGTTTTTGGCCATAAAACGAAAAATTAGGACATTTTTGAAAGGGGGGTTTTTGTTTGGAGGCTCGAAATTGACGAGAGGGAGGCCCTCTCTTACGGTTCCTCCCTCTTGAAGATTTTTCACCCTCTTCTAGGGTTTACTTTCAATTCTTGGAAGAAGAAGGAGACTTGAAGAAGAAGAAGAAGATGGAAGAGAAAAAGGAAGCTCCTCCACCATATTTTTTTTTCTTTTCTTCCCTTTTTCGTTTTCCCTTCCTTGGATGGTTGTATTTCTTCTCATAATTATGTTTTAGTCATTTTTCTTAGGGTTTAGATGTAGCTGAGGACAAGTTTGTATGGATCTCTTAATTTCTATTGATTTATATTTATTTCATATTTATGTTGAGTAATTTCATTTGATAATACTTGTGGGTGTTAGCAATGTTTTATGAATTATGGTTGGTTAAGATAAGAGGTGGGGATAAAATTAGACCATGGATGATTTACATCATTATCATTGGGATAGAATGATAGATTGATGTTAGGGTTCTTACATGTTTAATATTTTTTAGAGATCATGGGTTGAGTAAGATTAAATAGCGATCATAAAGATGAGTGTGTGAGATAATTGAGAGAAGATTTGCATATACAATAGTGAAATCGACATCTTCATGATGAAATAATCATTGATAAATTTTGTTAGGAGGTTCATACATAATTGTTTAGATGAAATCTATGCCCTAAGGCCTTTTAGTCTTAATTGAGTCTTCTTGCATGCTTAGCTAGTGTAATTTAGATCCTTTCACAGATTTCCAACCATATAAATAGAGCCTAGGCTAGATTAGAGTCAGTACTTAGTAACCCAATTCTCTGTGGGAACGATGCTCACTTATCATTATTTTACTTGAGACCTAAGTCTATATTTGAGACCTAAAACATCATTCACTCCAAGTTCCTTTAGGAAAGATCTATTGAGGGATTGAGGGTGAAGCTTGCCTTGATCACCATACCATTTGAATGCCTCATCCTTTAGAGATGATAAATGCTTTGGGATCTCATTTGGGCTAACATGTTTTCTTAGAATATTTCCAAGCTTTCTCTTAACTTGTTGCTAGCTAACACCATACTCATACTCATATCTATCTTAGTGTTTTGTTTTGCGTCAGTCTCTTGCATGGGGACGAGTAAAAATTTAAGTTTGGGGGTGTGATAAGTGTCCTAAATACTCATTTTATCCCTATGTTTTACTTAGATTTTTAGTATTTTTATGTTAAATAAGTGTCCTAATGCTCTAAATGTTCATCTTTATGATTAGGTCCAACCAATTGGTGGAATTATGTATGAAAATGACGAGAAAAAAGGAATAAAAATTAGCATTTCCCATATAGCAAAGCGATTATCCAACTGGTTCGTGTGGCGAAGCATCACCCTCGTCGTAACAAAACTGAAGGTTGAAAGATGTTGGCTCTGGAGTTGAAATCGCAATGAAGCGTGGAATATGATTAACATACTCACGGGTTTGTCACAACAAAGCATCGAGGCCCAACAACAAAAATAGACCATTTTTACCTAATTTGATGAGGCTTATAAAAGGAGAGTAGAGAATGTTGCAAAAAGAAGGAGACATGTACAGATCGACGTAGAGACGAAGACGCACGGATTAGGACGACCCCTTTGGGTGGAAACACCCTAGGGTTTTGTTATTGGAAGAGGATGAGAGCTTCAATGCCAAATCTATTTTATCTCTTCCCTTTCCTGTTTTATTTCTTTTTTGATAGTTGTAATTCATTTCCCTGATATGTTTTAGTTTGTTTTCTTAGGGCTTAGATGTAGCAAAAGACGGGAATGTATGAATTTCCTTAATTTATAATTATTAATGCTTTATTCCATTTCAATGTTGAGTATTTCATTTAGTCTTAATGCTTGTGGGTATTTGGCTAACTTTCGCATGGTTTGTGGTTTGGTTTGAGAGCTGAGAAGTGAGAATTAAAATTTGATGGTGCTTTTTTTCACCAATATTGGGCAAGAGCCCGTTGAGGCCGTTGGGCCAGTCTGATGGACCGGATCGTTGGGCAACCTGTAACCTACACAAAAAGGGTGATCCGGCGAGGGTGTGCCAGCCGCCACTCCGATGGCTAAGTCAGTTTCTTTCTTATGAAAAAGAATTCAACTGTTTTCTATGGCGTAATTGCTGCGTACCTCTTTTGTGGTGGAATGAGTCAGTATTTATAAGGGGGAAATAGTGGTTACTTTCCTCGTTGGATGGTGATACGGTATCTTTCTCATTGGGTGAGAGTTTACTTTTCATATCGCGGATGACTCTTAGGGATATTAAGATCGTGATCATGCGCGATCTTTCTTTCTAATCCGTGGGATGCGGAACATGGAGAGATTGGGCACTTTTCCTTTACATGAGTTTTCGGTGCCTTTATGTCACTTGATTTCCGACGAGGTGGTTTAACTCTAGGATTTAGCCCCGAGTCGTTGTGGCATGGGTAGGGTCTCATTGTGGGCCAAGCTTTTTTTTTTTTTGGGGGGGCGGGAGCGGGGGTCCCCGAACTCCTTTCTGAGCGGGAGGTTTGAGCTGCCCACAGGTTCACGCTGCGGGACGCTATGTATATGTCGTTCTCTACCCCATCAAAATTAGACCATGGGTGACTTACCATCTAATTATCATGAGATAGAGATATAAGTGAGATTATGTGTGGTATTGAGATTTCTTGGGTTTAATGCATCTTTAGAAATCCGTGGTTGCGCAGAGATGCAAAATACTTGATCCTAAGGGTAATGTGCGGATGCTCGAGAGAGATTCGCATATACATTATTGAAATCGCCATCTTCATGATGAAATAAACATTGATTAATTGAGTTAGGAGGTTCATACATAATTGTTTAAGTGAAATCTATGCCCTAAGACTTTTTAGTCTTAATCAGTCATTAGTAGTTCGAGTTTGCATGCTAGTTAGTGTTAATTTGAGTCTTTACCAAAATTTCCATCATCTAAAATGAACCTAGGCTAAATTAGGCCCGATTGCCAGTAACCCGATTCTTCATGGGAGCGATGCTCACTTATCATTCTCTTCTGCGGGGCAATGCGTGCATGTGCATAGGCATACACATTTTACACATAGCACAAATCGGCCTATCAAGTTTTTTGGCCTTGTTCTGGGAGACTAACAAGTTTATGATGACATTGCCATGACTATCAATATGACATATTGGGGTTCCCGACTATCTATTAATAGTCGACTCTTGGGATTTGAGTTGCCTAATCAACTAGTGAGAGTTAAAGAAACTCCTTAATAGAAAATTTTATATAGTAATTAAAATTGACGAATTTACCTTTATTTGTATATATTTAAACTCTTTTAGGTTTTTTTTTATTCTTGTTTAATATTAATGGTACTGTTGAAAGATTTAATTTGTTAAGAGTTTTACAAATGTTCTACTACTTCTAGTACCCTAAAAGCGAACCTAGGGATCACATTATTTGTTGAACCACGTTAAAATCCTATGTTATTTTATTTTTTTTATATATGTTTGTATTATTTAGTTAATAGTTATTTTGATAATCTAAATAGTGGTATTAAATCAAGTTGCTCTCTTGTTATATAATATTGAAATAGTATTTAATATAAATATATATTCATGTGTAAGATAACAAATATGAAAATAATAAAAGTAAACAAAAATTAAAAAATATATAATTTTCTTAAATATGACATATATTTAATAATTAAATATTTTATCACAACTATTTTATACAATTAGAAAAATTAAAATATTTACATTCTTAAATATGATCGGACAACAAACTTGGTCAGTAATGTGTAAGGTTTTCATTAAGTGGGCTTCATTAATTGGAATTAAAACTGAATTAATTCTTGGTCTAATTAAGTGAGGTTATTGGGCTTCTTAATAGATTATGGGCGGCTGAGTGTGTGAGGTGGGTTCGACCCGACCCGTTATGAGAGGGCCGAGTGGTGAACTATTTAAGGCTCAGGAGTCCTCCCAGACCATTTAAGGATACATTTTAATCACATATGTACAATTCTCTCTAAGGTTTTTACGAGAAAAGTGATGGCAATCTCATAAAGCCGGAGTTTCAAGTCGTTTGGGGAGAAGATCTTGAGATCTTGAGATAGTTCTCTTTGCGACTCTTCATCGGTTCGCATGACAAAGAAAGAGATCCATGGATTCCAAAGGTATGTAATTCTTCAGTTTTTCTCCATTAATATTTGTTTATGTTCTACCATGGTGATCTAGGTTGTTAGAAATTCGTATCCTACAGTTGGTATCAGAGCTAACCATGGATTAGAACTCAAAACATACGGATTTGGAGAAAATTTTTTGGGATTTGTAAAAGCGGACGATACGTGTCCATTTTTCGGGTTTTCGATAAATCTAAAAATTAAATATTTTACATATTTGGAATCTACGGCGAAGGCAGTACATCGGTGGTGGCCGTCGCCCGGAGGTGGCAGACGCCCTCCGCAGCGCCGCCCGCAGCGCCCGCCGCAGCAGCGTTGAAAACGGCAGCGCGTCGCGGCACCGCGCGAGGCCCGGCCAGCGGGCCGGCAGCGTCGTGATAGCGTCAGCGCGAGCCCGTCGACAGAGCGGTCAAGCGCGGATCTGTCCGTTTGTTGACGGTTCAGTTAGTGGGCGGAGCGTGGCGATGGCGTGGCGATGGCGTGGTACGATGGCGGCGTGCGATGGCGTGGTTGATGGCGTCACGATGGCGGCGTGGCCGGATGGCGTCGACCTTAAGCAACCGTGACCCGACGACGGGCGGATATTGACCGAACGATTGGGCGGAACGCCGATCCGCGAGCGAGTCGGGCAGAGCGAATTATTTGTCGAAACGAGCGGTCGGCGGTCGGACCGACCGGTCGACCGTCACCGGTCAGCGGTCAAACCCGACAGTCAACACAACCGGACCGCATTGCCGCGCGGCGCCCGCGCTTCGCAGTAGCGAACCGCTACGGTGGCGTGGCGCGTGTCGAGGAATGACTAATGAGGCGATTTTGGTACTGCTCAGTTCGTATCGAGAAATTCTACACACAATGTGATATATAGACTCTTGCATGTTTGAAGCTTTACGGATATGAAAATATGAATAGAACCTAGAACACCTAGACATTAGGGTATTTTCACGTATTTATGGTATTTCTCCTATGGTTTTGGGAAATACATCGCGACTAACATGCCTCCACGACATAAGGACTATGTAGAGACTAAAATTCGATTGACCTATTAATGAATAGTTGAACAATATAGTGGCATAACATATATATATTGAATGTGATACATAAAGTTTATATCCTTGGTATGAGTGATTTTTAAAAATTGATTGGGTTGTGACGCGAAGTGGCACACTTGATTGGGTTTGAGAAATATCAGTCTCATATTGTGGTGGGATGTCTCCTGTTCTATTACATGATCATACTCCCAAAGGAGGTGGTCCTGTGTTAGTTCATGGAGGGATACATGATGGCATGCAATGAGAAATGACTGATCTTAGTGGTTCATGCACTTGAGGTGGTGATTTCACGAAGGATTAGAATATGTTCTCATGACGTCATGTGAAATTAATACAGCCCCATGTCATATTTTCTGCCCAAAGGTGATTATGTGATGATGTATGTAATTCTCTATGAGTATTCACATGATGCTGATTGTATTGTTTTGTTTTATTTTTCAGTCAATTTTTCTGTGAGCGGTAATTCCATTTCAATTGAGATCCTTCTGGATTGAATTTCAAGAAATGGAAAGAGGATTTTCAATTTGGAATGGATTTGGCGGATGTTCACATAGGCCACACAATGGATAAATAGGCAGATATCCACAACCTCTGAAATGCTGAAGTTGAGGAAGAAAATGGACTATCTTTGCTGGGAAGGAGCAATAAGATTTGCTTGTTGACAATGCAGAAGAAATCCATACAAGAACACTTGAACGGTGGTTTGCCAGTAGTCTGTACTGCTAAGGGAGATGATGGCAGCCATAGAGGCTAGAAATCGAGTTTCATCCAATGTTGAGGTTGGAACACTTCTTCAAAAGCTCTTCAACATGAAGTATGATGGTACAGCTGGGGTTAGAGATTATGTCCTGAGGATGGTGGACCTAAAGGCGAAACTCCAAGCTCTTAATGTTACCATTCCTGATGCTTGCATTGTGCATCAAGCCCTGAACACCCTTCCACCTGATTTTGGGATTATAAAGACAAACTACAATTCCCAAGATGAAACTTGGTCAGTAAATGACTTGATAGCAAGGGTGGTGGCAGAGGAAGAGAAGCTTAAGAAAGAGAAAGAGCATATGGCCTTATATGCTGCAAGTCCCCATAAGAGGAAGAATAAAGTTCAAAGTCGAACTCATAAAGGTGCTCATGAAACTACGGTCAATCGACAATATGGGTCAAGAAGACATTCTTGAAAAAGGATGGTGATGTTGCTTCTTTTGTAAGAAGAAAGGTCACATGAAGAAGAACATGCAAAATTCCAAAGCTTGGATGTCAAGCGTGGGCTTCTGGTAATGATTCTTTATGCTTGTTTACGTGAATCCAACCTATACGAAGCACCATCCGATTCTTGGTGGCTTGATAGTGGAGCAACTAATCATGTTGCATTACCATACGAGGGATTCATAAACGGAGGAAGCCAAACAAGGATGAATCAAACTCGGCTGTGGGAAATAACGAAGAAATTTGAAGTCGTGTTCATGGGAGATGTAATCTTAGTTTAAGTTGATGTTGAAAGATTTACATTTTATGTACTTCTTTTAGAAGGAATTTAGTTTCAGTATCATGTTTGGATTCATATGATTATTCTTTTGAAATTAAGAGCAATATTATTTCAATATTTCTTAATTCAAATAAAGTTGAGTCTTATCCTTATGTCCAGTGGATTATCTGATTAAGTTTATCTCCCGATGACATATCGTAACTATCTGTTTGCAAAGGCTGTTTCTAAGAGACCACTACCTAAGAAGTGAGTCTTATGCATTATGGCATAACTTGACTTGGCCATATCTCTAAGGATAGAGTAGAAGGCTAATAAGGGCTAATATCCTGCTGCTCTTAAAAATGACTTAGAGATATCGTGAAACTGTTAATAGGGAATTAGAATGACCAAGATAAGAAGAAAATTTGCGATTAAGTAGTTCGACTTGTTGGAAGTAATTCACCTTAGCGATATAAGTGGACCTTATGTTGGCAACCTTGTGTAGAAGTTTTTATTTCATCATTTTATTGATGACTATTCGATATAGTTATTTGTACTTGATTAAAGAAAAGTCAAAGTCTCTTGAAAAATTGAGATTTTTGAATTTGAAGTCGGCTTGATTGGGAAAAGTCATAAAGTTGTTAGATCGTAGGGTGGAAGTATTATGGCAAGCATGGCGATCTTTGGACAGCAAGACCGATGGCCAAATACTTAGAGGACTTCTGGGATAGTGGCACCGGTTCTATGCACAGGAGTCTGAAGCAAAATGGTATGGCCAGAAGGCGCGATGCATTCACTCTTATGGGGAAATGGTAAGGAGTATGATAAGTAGGACAATTACCGGTTTTTCTATGGGGTGAAACTTTGAAAACAACTTTGTACATTTTTGAATCGTGTACCTACGGCTGTTCGATGACTCCTTTTGAGTTATGGGTAGGCAGCCTAAAAAGCAAACCATCTTAAGGTTTGGGGATGTCTGCGAAATGAGTTATATAATCCAACATTAAGTAAGTTGGACTCCAGAACTACTAGGTGTTATTTTGTATCTTACCCGGAACATTGAGGATATCGGTTCTATAATAATCCCAATGGAGCACAAATTGTGGAATCATAGGCGGTAAGTTTTTGGAGTTTGATGTGTGGAAGAAGTAGGCGCTCACACGAGACTATTGAGGAAGATAGTACGATGAGTAATGTAGTATCTATATCTCCTCCCCATACCAGGATAATTGTGGAAACTCCAACACACCATTTTAGACTGTTGAGACTAAGGATCACATTTGTTGAGACGGCTCTAATGAGTTAAACCAGGCTCAGTGCGGGATGTGGCTATTACTACTCCGATGAGAATCCACACAAAGGAGAGACGATCAGCTATACCACGGATATTTAGTCTATATAGGAGAGCAGACTACGATGTATCGGTTACGTGGCCCGATCCAGTAACTTATGAGAAGCCCATTTCTTGTCCTCGGTCGGAGCGTAGTTGGATGCAATGAGAGATGAAATTTAATCTATGAGGCATAACGGAGTTTGGGAACTTATTGAATTGCACGAAGGTCATAGACCCATTGGCTGCAATGGGTGTATAAGACTAAAAGGACCATAAAGGAAAGATTGAAGTTTAAAGCCGGGCGGTAGCGAAAGGTTTCACTTTCGAGAGAAGGTAGACTATGGGCGGCCTTTTCTCGATCTCTTTACGAGATAACTTTCAGGGTGATCATGGCATTAGTTGCTCATTTCGATATGGAGTTACACGGATGGATGTTAAAGCGCCTTTCTCAATGGAGACCTTGTAATGAAATCATATGATGCAACCGAGAAGGTTTGTGGCAAATGATTCGGGTAAACTAGTATGTAGGCCCGAAAAAGTCTATTTATGGTCTCAAGCAAGCTTCTGAACAATGGTACTTGAAGTTTCATAGTGTTGTTACTTCATATGGTTTGTGAGAACAAAGTAGATCAATGTATATCTTACTTAGTTAGTGGGAGGAAATTCATTTTCCTAATAATACTCTATGTGGATGATATCACAGCACCCAAGCGTGACCTTAGTCTGCATGGACTGTGGATGTTGTCAAATAACTTTGATATGAAGGACCTTGGTGAAGCGTCTTTTGTCCTAGGCATTGAGATTCATAGGGATCGTTCTTACTTGATTTAATGGGTTTATCTCGAGAGGGCATATGTTGATGCGTGTTTAGAAAAGATTCAACATGCAACTGTAACCCGAGGTGCTCTGTACGTAAGGTGATAAGTTGGAGTCTATCCTGATGTCTCGTTCGGATATAGAAAGCGAATGAAGAATATACCTTATGCTAGTGCACTTAGGAGGTATTATGTATGCTCAGTATGCTTGGGCTTTGATATTGCCTTTGCAAACGAGGACTTCTGAGCGAGATATCAATCAAACCCGGGGACATGATCATTGGGTTGCTGCCGAGAAAGGTTATGAGGTATAAAGAGGAGACCAGACTATATGTTGATTTACAAACATGTTCGGGACCTACGGCTAGTTGGGTATTGATTCGAACTTCTTGGGTTGTCGGGATGAAAAAGAAGTCAACAGCGGTTATATCTTTAAGTTAGCGAGGAGGTGCGATATCATGGAAAAGTGAGAAACAGAAATTAATTGCATCCTGCACCATGCAGCGGAGTTTGTAGCATGCTTTCATGACTACTCAAGCTGATTTGGCTCGAGAGCCTTATTAAGGAGTTAACTTAGTGTTTGATTTTGTGGATAGGCCCATACAATTGTATTGTGTGATAACTCTGCGGAGTCTGTTTATTAACAACAACAGAGGTCTCAAGTGCAAACACATGGAGTCGAATACCTGACCGTAAAGGAAAAAGTTAGCGGTGGCGTTGCGATGGAGCACATATGTCGGCCGGATGATATGATTGCCGGTCAGCTAACTAAAGGCCTTAGCGCGTGTATTTGAGCGACATGTCATTAACATGGGCTTAGGAGTATCATGGGATACTGTGAATTAGTAGGAGCTATTAAGTTTTAAGGTTGCTCTAATAAAGGTTCAGATGATTACATTACATTTTTGTAATAATTGAATTTGTATCAACTCTTTTGCATTCAATAAGGTATTTGTGAATGTAGGTTTATCGAGTTGAGTACATATAATTGTTGTAAATATCAAGGCATCGTGTAAACCTTGAATAAAGGCTATGGGGCATTCTTGGCATTAGCCTCAATAGCATATTTTGTTACACATTAAGTAAAGTTACCTATCAAGGTAACATATACGATTCGTTGGAACCATGACCAGATATTCTCTGGTGACACACTAGGTTTGTGACATAGGAGAAAATTTGGACTAACAAGATGGATAACACATGAAGTATCACTCATTATGAGGTATATCCATTTAAACACACTACCATATTGAATCCATATCGGTAAAGTTAGAAAGCACTGCGTGACCATGGAAGGGGTTGCATGAGTACATGCAGTACCGCCATGATTCGATTCGGAGCTTTATGGGATCGGATTGACTATTAAGAATAAATCTCTAGACCAATATAAAGGTGCGCCTGGTTTCTTTTAGTAATATAAGCCCAAGTGGGAGAGATGTAAGGTTTTTCATCAAGTGGGCTTCATTAATTCAGGAATTAAAGCCCAATTAATTCTTGGTCTAATTAAGTGAGGTGTGGGCTTCTTAATAAATTATATGGACTGGCTAGTGTGTGGGCTGAGTTCGGCCCGGCCCGTTATGAGAGGGCCCGTGGTCGGAACTCTATTTAAGGAAAGCTCAAGTCCCTCCCAAACCCTAAGGATACATTTCTATCACATACGTACAATTCTCTCTAAGGTTTTCTGAGAAAGTGATCGCGATCTCATAAAGCCGGAGTTTCAAAGGTCGTTTGGGAGAGAGATGCGAGATCTTGAGATTAGTTCTCTTTGCGGCTCTTCGCCGAGTTTCGCATCAACAAAGAAAGAGATCCATGGATTCCAAAGGTATGTAATTCTTCAGTTTTTCTCCATTAATATTTGTTTATGTTCTACCATGGTGATCTAGGTTGTTAGAAATTCGTATCCTACATAATGAAGATATAAGTGGTGAGAGTGATGAAGTTCTCCCTTTACGAATGCTGTGCAGAGAAAGATCTCAGCACCTGTGAAGAGTCTTTTAAGTCTTCATATTAGCAATGACTTTCGGCCATACATAGGCAGATACTGCTTGCAACTAACATTTCAAGAAAAATAGTAATGAAAACACTGAAAATATGATAGCTTGTTTGACTCCTTTAGAGCATATAGAACAATATCTTTTGTTCATATTCATCAATTTAATAGATAAGACTTGAGGATTTATCAAGTTAATAAATTTGACTGGATTTTATCAGCTCAAATCATAGTTTGCCCTGCCCTGATTTGATAAGTATATTCATTTCCAAGCCTTAAAGTTAAGTTATCATCGAATAAAATTAAACTGCATTAGGGTTTTTTTTAATTCAAGCCAGATTAATTGCCAAGTCCATAAAATTAAGCCATTGCCGGAGCATGAGAAAAAAATTAAGAAAAAAAAAATTCTAAGAAAAAATCTTTCTTCTTTCTTCTTCTTATTCACATATGATGGACAATTTTTTGAAATGAGGAATTCAAATGTCACCAATTAAGTCCGTTAAGTTGTCAAGGAAAATTTCAAAGTTCCTAGAGATGAAAATGACTGAAAATTCAAGTGGTGACTTGATATATAATTTTTATTGTTATCGATTTATTAAAATAAGAGATGTACTTTAACCAAATGTTTTAAGATATTTTGAAAGTCATGTCTTTTATAAATATCCTTCTACATTTATCATTGTTGAAATTTAAATACCATTCTTAAAGCAAGAAAGAAAAACATTTAAAGATCTTGGTTCTAGTTTTCCATTATCAACACAGTATAAACTGGACAATAAAAATCTTCAGCTCAAGAATAAACTCAGAGTACAGCTTGCAGTTTGTGGTTGCTTTACTAAGGTCACTCCTAGATTTAAATTAGAGGAAGACCCAGAAAGCCAATTTTAATCCTCCACGAAGATCAAGATAACCTAATTTTTATAAATTTAAATTTAAAGCCAATTTAAATCCTCCACGAAACCCAACTTTACACAATTTTCATTATTTATTTCATTATTTTCATCATTTTCCTATTTTTTATATAAAATTTCAACAATTTTACCTATTTTTTACATGATTTTTCGAAAAGTTGTTTTATATATATATTTCATTATTTTTCAGAAATACATTTTTGTCATTTAGATGACCAATTTTAGTCTTTGATAGAAGGTTTTTTGAGCTTTTTTTGATAAGTTTTTCCTCGAAGCTTATTGAAATAAGTTTAAAATAGGCTTTATAAGTCGTAAAATTTATTTTTATGGTTTCTTTCCGAATATCTATAATTTTTATAAAAATGCATGTGAGAAAGATAAGATCCATCATTATAAATAAAGGCTCCTCTCCAATCCGCACCTTTAATAGATTTAGAATTTGGCTTTGATTGAGAGTCAAGATGCATGCTATAAAAGTCCTTGAAGTCGTTATCCATCCAAATTCCGAAAAAAAAAAAAAAAAAATTTACCTAACACATAATGAATAGACTTGGAAATTTGGTAAAGTCCTGGAAGGAATTGTCCATATGAAGAAAAAAAAAAAAGAATTTACCTAATGCATATGGAATAGATTTGGAACTTCGACTTTAAAGAGAAATAAGAATTTACCTAATACATATGCATTAGGTAAGACTTGGAACTTTGGTTTAGTTAAGGGTCGAAATGCTACAAAAGTCTTTGAAGTTGTCTCGAAAAAGGAAAAATATTTATTTTTTACCTGGAATAGACCTAGAACTTTGGTTCATTCAGGTGAGAGTCAATCAAGGTGCCACAGGAAATCCTTGAGTTGTGTCTAGAAAACAATCACCAAGACAAGAAATTCAATAATGTTTCAATGAATGATGTATATATAAGAAAAAATAATGATGAGTCTCTTTACAGACCCAAATTAGTCCTATATTAGAATTGCGATGCCTGAATAAGTTTTGTTGCACTTCTTTTGGACTTCGTTGGAAATCATTGGAAGCAAGTGTTAATAATTCAAATATTTCAAGTCTAGCAAGGGAATTAGTCCAATATTTAAGTGTTGATGGAATCTTAGAGGGACATCCGCGTCCTCCTTGATACCAATCCTCTTAGTTGTAAGGGGAAAATTTTTATTTTTTTGAAAAAAAAAAATCAATTAAAGTCACTTGGCCCGTAGACGTATGAGGATTTGAGTGATGCTAATAATGATGGTTTCTTCTTTTAACTTTTAGCACAATAATAAGGTGAAAATAGATTATTGATTTGAAATATCAAATATCTAACAATAAGAAACCAAGTCCATGTCCATCTAATTCTATTAATCATATTCATGTGTGATAATGACATTGGGTTTTTCAGGTTCAATTAATCCCTGATAGGATATGCATGTGATTTAAAATAAATAGTTTTTATTTTTAGTCCCATCACATCCCAGTATATTAAAATTATAATTATTTTATATTATAATATAATTATTATTATTATTTAATTATATGATTTATACACAAATATAATATTTTATTTTATGAGATATATTAAATTTAATATAATAAAAAAACAAATATTAAAACTAAATATACAAATAAAGTAAAGCTAAATGATAATTTTTCATCCCACCCATTCCCAACTCGTTTTAATTTAAAAAAAAAAAATTGGATATGTGAAATGATTTAAATAAATGAACGAGGTTGGGATCGATGAACCTGGCCCATTGTCATTCTTAATTAATCCCACCTACAAGATTATTTAGCTTTTGACCAAACTCAATTTATGATTACTTTCTCTTTTATTACAATTTATGGTTACTTTTAATTTATAAATAAACGTGTTGTGCCCAGTTGCACTTTTTAAAAAGTTATCATGATCCTGTAATCCATATAATGAAACACAGTTCCTACAATTTAATGATAACCTCATCCATTATTAATGTGTACGAGATTTGACATTCCTGATCAACTAATATAGAAGTTCATCGAGTCTGGCCCCATATAGAGGGAGTTGGGGGGGTCCCCCAACTCCCTTTATAGAGCGGAGGTTTAGGCCTCGTACAGGTTTCACGCTGCGGACTATGTGTATGTCGTTCTCTACCCCATCAAAATTAGACGAAATCGTTGACTTACCGTAATTATCATGAGATAGAGATATAAGTGAGATTATGTGTGGTATTGAGATTTCTTGGGTTTAATGCATCTTTAGAAATCCGTGGTTGCGCAGAGATGCAAAATACTTGATCCTAAGGGTAATGTGCGGATGCTCGAGAGAGATTCGCATATACATTATTGAAATCGCCATCTTCATGATGAAATAAACATTGATTAATTGAGTTAGGAGGTTCATACATAATTGTTTAAGTGAAATCTATGCCTAAGACTTTTAGTCTTAATCGAGGATCATTAGCCAGTTGAGTTTTGCATGCTAGTTAGTGTTAATTTGAGTCTTTTACAAAATTTCCATCATCTAAATAGAACCTAGGCTAAATTAAAGTGGTGTAGTAACCCAATTCTTCATGGGAACGATGCTCACTTATCATTATATTACTTGAGGCAATGCGTGCATGTGTGCACATAGGCATACACATTTTACCTGGCACAAATCGGCCTATCAAGTTTTTGACGCCGTTACCGGAGACTAACAAGTTTATGATGACATTGCCAACAGCTATCAATATGACATATTGGGGTTCCAACTATCTAGTCAGCTCTTGGGATTTGAGTTGCCTAATCAACTAGTGAGAGTTAAGAGAAACTCCTTAATGAAATTTTTATATAGTAATTAAAATTGACAATTTACCTTTATTTGTATATATTTAAACTCTTTTAGTTTTTTTTTGTTACTGTTTAATATTAATGTGACTGCAACTGAAAGATTTAATTTGTTAAGAGTTTTACAAATGTTCTACTACTTCTAGTACCCTCGACGAACCTAGGGATCACATTGACTGTTGAACCACGTTAAAATCCTATGTTATTTTATTTTTTTTATATATGTTTGTATTATTTAGTTAATAGTTATTTTGATAATCTAAATAGTGGTATTAAATCAAGTTGCTCTCTTGTTATATAATATTGAAATAGTATTTAATATAAATATATATTCATGTAAGATAACAAATACAATAAAAGCAAACAAAAATTAAAATATATAATTTTCTTAAATGACATATATTTATCCTTCCTTTAATTAAATATTTTATCACAACTATTTTATACAATTAGAAAAATTAAAATATTTACATTCTTAAATATGATCGGACAACAAACTTGGTCAGTAATGAAGATATAAGTGGTGAGAGTGATGAAGTTCTCCCTTTACGAATGCTGTGCAGAGAAAGATCTCAGCACCTGTGAAGAAGGAACACCCAAGTCTTCATATTAGCAATGACTTTCGGCCATACATAGGCAGATGCTGCTTGCAACTAACATTTCAAGAAAAATAGTAATGAAAACACTGAAAATATGATAGCTTGTTTGACTCCTTCAGACCAGATAGAACAGTATCTTTTGTTATTCATCAATTTAATAGATAAGACTTGAGGGATTTTATCCAAGTTAATAGATAGAAAGTTTTGACCTAGTTTTTTATCAAGCTCAAATCATAGTTTTCCCTGCCCTGATTGATAAGATATTCATTTTCAAGCCTTAAAAGTTAAGTTATCATGGAATAAAATTAAACTGCATTAGGGATTTTTTTTTTATTCAAATAGATTAATTGCCAAATCCATAAAATTAAGCCATTGCCGGCGCATGAGAAAAAAATTAAGAAAAAAAAATTCTAAGAAAAAGTCTTTCTTCTTTCTTCTTTCTTCTTATTCACATAAGATGGACAATTTTTTGAAATGAGGAATCCAAATGTCACCAATTAAGTCGCTAGTCGTCAGGAAAATTTCAAAGTTCCTAGAGATGAAAAGCTGAAAATTCAAGTGGTGACTTGATATATAATTTTTATTGTTATCGATTTATTAAAATAAGAGATGTACTTTAACCAAATGTTTTAAGATATTTTGAAAGTCATGTCTTTTATAAATATCCTTCTACATTTATCGTGTTGCAATTTAAATACCATTCTTAAAGCAAAGAAAAACACATTTAAGAGATCTTGGTTATAGTTTTCCATTATCAAGAGTATAAGCTGGACAATAAAAAATCTTCAACTCAGAATAAACTCAGAGTACAGCTTGCACCAAGTTTGTGGTTGCTTTAACTAAGGTCCACACTCCCTAGATTTAAATTAGAAGGGAAGACCAGAAAGCCAATTTAAATCCTCCACGAAGATCAAGATAACGTAATTGTTATAAATTTAAATTTAAAGCCAATTTAAATCCTCCACGAAACCCAACTTTACACAATTTTTCGGTATTTATTTCATTATTTTTCATAATTTTTCCTATTTTTTATAAAAATTTCAACAATTTACCTATTTTCACATGACTTTTCGAAAAGTTGTTTTTATCATATATATTTCAGTATTTTCAGAAATATTTTTGTCATTAGATGACCAATTTTAGTCTTTGCATAGAAAGGTTTTTGAACTTTTTTTTATAAGCTTTTCACGAAACTTATTGAAATAAGTTAAAAATTGTTTATAGGAGAGTCATAAGCTATTTTTATAAGCTCTTTCAAATATCTATAATTTTTATAAAAAATACTTATATGAGAAGATAAGATCAAATAAATTGTAAATAAGTTCTCTCAATCGCACCTTTAATAGAATTAGAATTTGGCTTTTGATTGAGAGTCAAGATGCATGCTATAAAAGTCCTTGAAGTCGTTATCCATCCAAATTCCGAAAAAAAAAAAAACTAAAATTTACCTAACACATAATGAATAGACTTGGAAATTTGGTAAAGTCTTGGAAGTCGTTGTCCATATGAAGAAAAATAAGAATTTACCTGTGCATATGGAATAGATTTGGAACTTGGACTTTAAGAGAGAAATAAGAATTTTACTAATACATATGCATTAGGGTAAGACTTGGAACTTTGGTTTAGTTAAGGGTCGAAATGCTACAAAAGTCTTTGAAGTTGTCTCGAAAAAGGAAAAATATTTATTTTTTACCTGGAATAGACGTAGAACTTTGGTTCATTCAAGGTGAGAGTCAATTAAGGTGCCACAGAAGTCCTTGAAGTTATTGTCTAGAAAAACAATCACCAAGACAAGAAATTCAATAATGTTTCAATGAATGATGTATATATAAGAAAAAATAATGATGAGTCTCTTTACAGACCCAAATTAGTCCTATATTAGAATTGCGATGCCTGAATAAGTTTTGTTGCACTTCTTTTGAACTTCGTTTGAAATCATTGGAAGCCAAGTGCTAATAATTCAAATATTTCAAGTCTAGCAAGGGAATTAGTCCAATATTTAAGTGTTGCTGGAATCTTAGAGGACATCACTTGTCCTCCTTGATTCCAATCCTCTTAGTTGTAAGGGGAAAATTTTTATTTTTTGAAAAAAAAAAATCAGTGAGGGTCACTTGGCCCCCTAGACATTAGTGAAGTTTGAAATTGATTCAGTGACTTCAACAGTACGTGTTGGATCATGAAGTTTGGAATTGGATTGGGATATTGTGGGTCAAGCTGTTTGGTTAGCTTATGAGGTTCGACTTGCCTTGTTAGTTTACGAGATTTGACATTCCTGATCAACTAATGTAGAAGTTCAGCGAGTCTGGCCCCATATAGATTTTTTTTTTACATGATTGTTGATGAATTTTTTCATATTTATATGTATTTAAACCTTTCTTGTTTGAGAAGTTTCTGTATGTCACTTTGTGAGTATAACTACAATTGAGAGATTTTGGTGAGAGAGTTTCATCATTGTACATCTTCTCATTCGTTTTGATTATGGATCACATTAATTGTTGAACCACGATAACTTATGTAGTTATTATTATTATTTGTTGCAAAATAAACAGTAAATAGGAAGAATAAACAAGAAAAATAACAAGAACATAGAGATTTACGGTTGATCAATCGACCTCGTCCATGGATAGAAAAGTATTTTGTGTGATTGTAGCATAATTTCTTAGTACAAAACCCTAAACACCCACATATAGTATATATATATATATATACACATCGGGTCGCTCCAATCAGGTCAAGTCCAATCAGGTCAAGTCCATATCACGAGGGGCATTGTCACACTTGAGATCAATGTGTTGAGCCTTTGGGTTCGGGCCTTGTGTCCCTCAACCATCGTCATTACCAAAAATCTCACAAGAATCCCTTTTTAGGTCCAAGCTCCAAATATGATTTGAAAACATGATCAGACCTCTAGGCATATCATCCCATGTAGTATGATCCCAAAATAATACATTAATACTATGATATAGTTTACAATGTCCTTAGTCAAATACATTAGATATTGATAGGTGAATTTAGGTGATTATACTAGTCTAGCAACATAATTCCAACATATGAGATTGCATTTATTCTTCCTTTAAAAAGAAGTTTAAATAATAGTGCAAAATAGTAAAGGTTCTACTTCAAAATTTTATATCTATATTCAAATTTGGGTTTGGGATTGTCCATAGCTTCATCATGATAATTTCTTTAAGAAGACCTTCAAGATAGGAGGATTTGATGAAGATTTGAAGGAATTAGAGGTGAAGTCAGTCCCGTGTGACAAGGATGAAGCCTGACTAAGGGAACCCTATGTCAGAGGATGTGTCTGAGATGGAAGTCCTGATTAGAAGCAAAGATAGCCGTGGATGCAAGTGAATCTACTAGCTTAAAGGACAAAGTACTTGGAGAGTAAGGAACCTATGAGCCTAATATCATTTCGACAAGCGGATAAAGATCAAATCAAGATTATTTAGGCAAGTGGATAATGATCACATCCAGAAGATCGAACCTTCTAAGCTTTCAATTCAGAATTGGAATCAAATAAGGATTCCATTCTTAAGAGGATACTTGTTCAACAAGTTTCCTATTTCAGTGTGATAGCTTAAAGGAAAGTTCGGATAATTCAAGGGAGGTTTGGAGTCATATTAGGATAATGATCCAACCTTATCTAGTCTTCTACAACCAAATATACAAGGCTATAGATTTGGGTTTTTGGAAGATACTCAACACGGATTTTAAGGAGTAGAGCTTGAAGAAGAACAAGTGAAATTCGGACATGCTGAAGGAGTGTAGAGTGCAGATACTCGATTGAAGTATTGCACGTTAAAAGCCTTTCACCTTTAGGATACCGGTGTTGTAGAGAGGGGAATGGAGGGAGTTCATTCTGAATTCCACTAGGAGTGGTTAGGTTTCAAGAAAGGCAGTGTGTAAAGAGGGAGTCTCGTACCAAATAAGACTAACTGTAAACCTTAAATCATATAAGTGGAAATCCTTACATCTAGGCACAACCCCGTGGACGTAAGCAAGTTGTCGAACCACGTAAAAATCGCGTGTGTCTTTACTATTATTGTTAAATATTACATCTGCTCTGCACACACTAAATCCCACAAGAGGAGTTCGGAAGCATGGTAGCTTAGTCCGAACAAGGTCACAGTCCGAACATCAAGGACTAGGACCTGGAAGACACACTTATATCTTTCAATTGGTATCAAAGCCAGTCACTCTAAGTTATTGAGTGAGATTCATGCTTGCACTTACTAATTGTGTGTGAGTGTTAAATGGATTTGTTAAGAACTATACATTGGTAAGATGCAATGCCTTCATAAAATTTGTCAGAAGGAAAAGGCATGGAGACTGGGCTTACAAAGCGATGGAAGCCACGCACCAAAACTGATGTTGAAGGGAAAGCAGTCCCAAAGGACAAAGAAGGCTAGACACTTGAAGAAGACGCCCTTTCCACCCAAAACTCACGGGCTCTAAATGCAATATTCAACGGTGGTGATCCCTCGCAATTCAAGATGATCTCCACCACCGAAGAGCTAAGGAAGCATGGGACATTCTTCGTGTCCACTTTGAAGGAACCAATGCAGTCTGTGAATCTAGGTTAGAACTACTTATAGAAAAGTTCGAGAACTTGTAGATGAGT
The DNA here is from genome assembly GCA_016808115.1 of Tetrastigma voinierianum. NCBI lineage: Eukaryota > Viridiplantae > Streptophyta > Magnoliopsida > Vitales > Vitaceae > Tetrastigma > Tetrastigma voinierianum. The sequence continues at coordinate 169,776 of JAEQBH010006243.1, read as the reverse complement.
GAGAAGGAGACTACCAATGACTTCAATGGAAAATTGTGCAACATAGCCAATGAATAGTTTGCTCTTGGGGAAAAGATTCCAAAAGAGAAGCTTATGAAAAAAGCTCAGGTAATCCTTGCCTCCTAGGTTTCAGGTGTACAAGGCAACAACAATAAGTGAGGCAAAGACTCAAACATGAGACTTGAAGAACTAATTAGATCTCTCGTCATGTTTGAAATAATAGAACTAAACGAAGAGTCCAAGGAGAGAGAAAACTTGATAGACTAAGGGTCGAGTCCGAGCCACTACATTTAAGGGAATGAACTTTTAGAATTGTCAAAGAATTTTGAAAGAGCCATAAAAAGGTTGAATTTTCAGGCAAAAGGTAAACCTCAAACTTGAAAAATTGCATCTACCACATTGAATCCTACTAAGTTTGGCCGAACACAAGGGTCTCCAATACCAAATATCAAGAACAAGTCAATCTAGTGCAGATAATGTGAGGGGTATGGTCACATCCAAGTAGAATGCGCTCATACGAAAAAGAACTGATCTCTCCTTGTTACTTGGATTGATGATGAATCAGAAGACTACAAAGGAGATGAGGAACAAGAAAGTCAACCCATTGTATCAAGAAAGTCAACCCTAACCTACATCTAGCCATCGTAGCCACAAATCTATTTCCCATCGTATCGCTCTCAAACCTTCTTGATATATGCAAGTGTGCATTCCTGGATGAGTCCATAGCAATCACACTTTGCGAGATCCATTTCAATTTGTTGAATGACCTTCGTTGAAGCTTCTTGCGCCAATATCACTATTGTTGTGTTGATCACCGCAACCTCAAATCCCCACCATTCCTGAACCATGACAATCCGAGGAGCTTCTCTCTTAATCTAATTTTTCTTAGCGAGAGGGAGACATAGAGGGTGTTCGCACAAGAGGCTTAGGAGGGTCTTTGGTGAAGCATCACCACCGTTGATCATCACACCGTCATGACCTTCGATAATTCCTCGTCTTTCGCAACTAATCCCACCTATCGACCTACACTTACAACTATAGTAGAGCAGTCATTATCTCTTGTTGCCTTCAACATTTAGTGCTCAAGCTCCGCTTAAACTGACTGCAACGAACTACTCGACATTGCCCCTATATTTCATTCCCTTCTAAACGAGTATGATCTATTTGAATTCATTAACAAAACGAAGCCCTATCCACCTACAACAATCCTCCTACCTGGTACAACCATTGCCACGCCTAATCTTAATTATGCCCCATGGTTCAGGCAAGATCAACTTCTCTTAAATGCTATTGTTGGTTCTATGTCTACTGATTTGTTGCATTTTTTTATCATCAGGTAAGATGTTCAGATACATGGGCCACTTTGCTAAAACCTATGCCTCTAAGGCATAGAGTCATATTACCACTCACTGCACCAATCCTGCCAATCCACAACAAATCTCACACTCTATTCTTGATTATATGCAGGATATTAAACGTAACATGGATGCGCTTGCTCTTATGGATATTACTGTCGACTTCGATGAACTGTCTATTCGGATCTTGAATGACCTTAATCCATCATTCATAGAACTATCTCATGCCATTCAAGCGCGTGACACTGACATTGACTTTGATGAACTATTTGAAAAGCTTCTAAATTACGAAGCTCAATTGCATGCAACAAGTCATGGTTCTCTTTCTCACCAACTACCCCGAGACGTACCATCCAACTCATGACATAACTACAACCGCAATAATTGTAACAACATCCGCTACAATCGGCATGGCGACCAGGCACCATTTGCTTGAACACCTCATTTTTCTTAGTCTTGGTGACCACGGTCGCCGACTCCTACCACTCAAAGTGGGTCCAACGCTTATCCGGGTAAGTGCCACCAGGTGCCACGGACACCCAAATGCATAATGTTCTCATCTCTCATAGTCTGCTCTTACTTCTCTTCCATCATCATCGCCTTATGGTCCATGTCCTGTGTACTCTGCACCGTATGCTCACACCGTCATGAGCCATCCTTTACAGTTTAGGTCGCAAGAATGTGTTAGTTTACTCTAGGGTGTCGCACCATATTACCTTAGACTCGCAAATCGTCCCTTCACTCCTGTGGCTCGATAACGCTATCACCAACAATGGTATTGGGCTCACAATCCAACACACGGTTTCCTTTCCTTTGTCCTCTTTAGCCAAACAACTATTATTTCATGATGTTTTACATGTTCCAACTATAGCCAAACCGCTATTATTTCTGCTCTTTGTACTCACAATCCTGTTAATGTGATCTTTTTTGCCTCTTTCTTTCAAGTGCAGGATCTTCAAATGAGGGCAACTCTGGTCACGAGGCAACGTAAAGGTGGTGTTTACTAGCCCAGCCTCGCTCCACTCCTTCTCGTCTCTTTACGCCTCCTCGTTTGTCATCAACTAGGCCCGCTATGGCACTGTCATCTAGGTCATCTGTCTTTATGTATTTTTTTTCGTTTTCTATCTAATTCAAATCTTTCCTTTACCAAGGAACGATTAGCATCATTTTCTTGTAATTCTTGCAACATTAAAAAAAGTCACAAGCTCCCCTTTTCTACATCTACCATTACTTTTGCTTATCCACTTGATGTTGTTTATTATGATGCATGGAGTTCTCTAGTTCAATCTCTTGACAGCTTTAAATAATACGTCATCTTTATTGACCATTTCACAAAATATATTTGGTTGTATCCTTTGCGTAAAAAAATTGACACTTACTCAACCTTTGTCACTTTTAAGAGCCTTGTCGAAAACTATTTTTCCAAAAAAATTTAAACCATGTTCATTGACAATGGTGGTGAATACCTAGCTCTCAAATTCTTTCTCTTATACAATGGCATCACCCACCTTACTACCCTCCCCATAAACCGGACGCCGACATCATCACATTGTCGACACCGGTCTCACCTTTCTCCACCAAGCCAACATTTCACTCACCTTCTGACCATACGCTTTTGCTACGATGGTCTACCTCATAAATCATATGCCCAAAACAAACATGTCTTATGCCTCATCCTTTGAGAGTCTGTTTTGTCATTCTCCTGATCCCTCTAAATTCCGAGTTTTTAGGTGTTTATATTTTTCGTGGCTTTGTCCCTATAAGTCTCACAAACTTGACCACAAGTCTAGTGTTTGTGTTTTTCTAGGCTACTCTCTCACACAAAGAGCCTTTCTTTGCTATGATTTGTCTCGCCATAAAGTTTTTGTTCTGTGTCATGTCAAATTTGTAGAGCACGAATTTCCTTTCTCTACTTTTGTCCCTACATCTATCTCTCCAGTTGAATCTTTGGTCGACATCACCTCTTTGTCTATCTTTATGTCATCGTTGTCCTTGTCTGACCTTCCTACATTGGTGGCTACGCCTTCCATCCACCAAATGATCCACTTGCCACATATTCCGATGCCTCTTTAGCTGCTAGATTTCCTTTCGGAATCTTAATAATTTGCTAAATTCCCGTAACTCCACTATTCGCCTGATTCACTCTCACCCTTAACCACCGCATCCACCCATCCCACTGGGCTTCACCTCTACCCAACCCACTATCCAACCACCTAGTCTAAACACTCACCCAATGCATACCCGATCCAAAAACTTAATAGTTATCCAACCCAAGTATGATCACACTGGTACCCGATGATGTTGAGCCCTCCACAATTGCTCAGGCGTTGAAAAACCTAAAGTGGGTTACGATTATGAATGAGGAGTATGCTGCTCTGCTTTGCAACAACACATGGACTCTTGTGCCGCCGAATCCAAAGTACAATCTTATGGGTAATAAATGGGTTTTTTTCGGCATTAAACAGCATCCCGATGGTTCCATTGACACTATAAAGCCCGCCATGTTGCCAAAGGTTTTCACTAATGACTTGAGGTTGACTTTCATGAGACATTTATTCTAGTTATTAACCTGATCACTATTCACATAGTTTTGAGTCTAGCTATCAGTTGTGCTTAGGCAATTCACCAACTTGATGTCAATAACGCATTTATCAACAATCATCTCATTGAGGAGGTATACATGACTCAACCGTAGGGATAGCATAACTCTGAGTTTCTTGATCATGTTTGTCGACTACAAAAGGCTATTTATGGTCTCAAACAAGCACCACATGCTTGGTACTAGGAACTCCGTGCCTTTTTAGTCTCATTGGGTCTACCACATCCCTGTGGATACATCCTGTTTATTTACCCTGGGAGATACTATGGTTTATTTTCTAGTCTATGTGGATGACATCATTATTACAAGCAATGCTAACTCTCCGATTTCTCGAATTATTTATTAGATTCACTTGACATTTTCCACCAAGGATCTAGGTCCCCTTTCATTCTTTTATGGAGTTGAAGTCTATCGCAATTCAACTAGGTTATTCCTCAACCAGTAAAAGCATATAGTTGATCTTCTTGCCATGCATAATATGCTTGACTCGAAGTCTGTCTCCACTCCCCTAGTCGTGGGCTCTATTCTTACCTTGCACGATAGTGCTTCTCTGATGAATGTTGCTGCTGCACCGGGCCAACTCATGTCGTCTCAAACACATTCGCATGACCTCGAACGCCTTGGCTGAACAAACTCTCACAGTCATGCATGCCCCGTTTAAGTATCATTATGATTACCGGGTGCAATGAAGCTGGCTTACTCGTGGTATCTCAATGGTACTAGGGATTTTGGGATACGCCAAGGCTTTCTCCCTAGACACTTCATGGGTTCTCGAATGCAAATTAGGTTATAATCCCACGAGGTCTGCCCATTGGTGCATTTTAGGCTCTTCCGCCCAACCATTTCATGGAGTTCAACAAAATGGCGTACAATAGCTCGCTCGTCAACCGAAGCAAAATATCAAGCTATTGCTTCTATTGCTATCGAATTACAATGAGTATCGTCTCTCCTTCGTGAGCTTCGCTCTTTGCTTCTTTCTCCCCTAACCCTCTACTCAGATAATCTTGGTGCTACCTATCTATCTATGAATCCTTTTTTTCACTCTCAGATGAAACACTTAGCAATTGACTATCAATTTGTTCGTGACCTTGTTCAATCTACTGCTTTACGTGTTGTTCATGTCTCCGTCGATGATCAACTTGCCGATGCACCACCAAACGCCTCGCTCTCGCTTGCTTTTCTTTATTTATGCGTCAAGATTGTGTTTCTTCCGCACACCATCTGAGGGGGCGATAGAATATTGGTGTTATTCGCTACTTTCTCCTTTTCTAATTATTTGCTATTACTCTTCTACTCCTTGTTATATAGCGCCACTAAATATAGTAATAATACGCCACACGTTAGCACGCGCGCCTCAAGTATTATAGTGTGTAAAAGGTAAGAGTGTTGATCCCACAAGGATTAGGTTACTAAGTAGTGAAATTGTCCTAGTCTTGACTTTATCTGAATGATGGATTTGATGGTCGAAATAAGAAAACAACTAAAATCCTAATCTATCATGCAAATATATGAAATATGTGGGAAAAGCCTGTGGTTTAGATTTCATTTGCTTAATCCTTATGCATTATGGAATCTCATTCCCAATTAATATTCTAATCACCTATTAATGGTAAAAGTTCTTTACTATATTGCATGTGTGAATCTCTCTCAATGACCCACATTCTACTCTTAGGACTTAGGTATTTTGCTTCTCTACTCAAACCCAAAGCTCTAAGAGCGTAATAAACCCGAGAGATCTAATCTACCACACAAAACCCATGAATATCTCTAAACTATGGTGAAGTGTGATGTTCTACCCATGTCTAATCTAACTCTCACTTCTCAGATCTCGAATTGAACCACAACACATATCAATGGTAGCTAATCATCAATACACATTAAGAACATAATAGAACATAGAAAAATGCCTCAAATATCAATTAGAATATAAACTCATGTTCAAATACATAAATCCGAATAAAACTACATCTAAACCCAAATAAAATTAGTTCATCAAAGGGGAAAATACAACCATAGAAAAGAGGGAAAACATGAAGAGTGGAAGAAATAAACTATTTAGAAGTCTAATCTCCTCTTCAATCTTCCTCCTTCAATCATTCTTCTTCCCCAAAAAGAGAATGATCTAAAAGGCCCCATAACCCTATATCGTGTTCTCTTTTATAGGCTTCCCGAAAATGGACTAAAAACATGTTCTGGGCTGAAAATTGTCACGTGGTCGCGACCATGAGTACTTTGTGGTCACGACCACACTGAAAGATGAAAAACACAGTTGCTGCTGAAAAAGGGTTGTCGGTCACTACCTTGGATTGTCGAGGACATAACTTTCTAGTCCAAACTCTAAATTTGGTGTTCTTGGTACCGTTAGAAAGCTCTTGAAGTGTAGGATCCATCCATTGAAAGCTTGATGCCATTTGAGGTCATATTATAGCTGAAAAGGTCAAAATACAAGAGTTTACGTCAGAGCGATGTTTGCCGATTTTCCACTCTTTTCATGAGCTTTATCTTCGCCTCGCATGGAATTCAATGGTTGACCTAATCATAAAGATAAACATTTAGGGCATTAGAGCACTTATTTATACCTAAAAACTACAATAATAACATAAAAACATAAGGATAAATGAGTATATTTAATACTCATCAATATATATCCCTCTCTTATTATCAATAATATTCTAGTTCATTCCTCAATACCTGTCATTGATGCTTTCATTGAGAGCCGGTACATAGCGAAAAAGGGTTACCTGGAAGACGGCTACCCGGTGCACCGAAAGTGGGCCTAGAGTGAATGCTAGCAAGAGTGTGAGCCACCCAAAGTGAATGTCATTCACGAACGTCCGGCTTCTCAAGGGGTATAGAATGATACGATCCCACATCGGTTCCACATAAGGTTGTGAAGTGGTACATAAGATTGATGGGTTCTCCCACCAATCTGGCCTAGTCTGGATTTGGCTCTTTATCGGGCTCGATACCTATCATATTATATATTTTTCACATCCATAGCTTTAATGAACCACGAAAATATTAACAAGCTTGATGGTAGAGACTTTTTAAATTCTTAAAATTTCATATTTACAGTTCCAGCCAACAACTTAATTATAATCCTGGCTGCTTGGTTGTAATAATTTTATTGGCATTCAAACTTGGAGAAATTAACATGTGTATTTTTACCGAGTGGATAACCAATTATAAACACTCCCGTGAATCAAACTAAGAGATTAATCATCACCCATTCATCAGGTCTACGAACTTGCATCTAGGGATGAGGAACACCTTTGTTTTGCTATGACATTTCCGAATTTTAATACGCCATTCTCTTTCTTCATAATCTGAGATGGTCAAAGAAATAAGTATAGTGAATAAGTCTAAATGTTAAAGAGGCATATGATGTCTATATGTACGTATAGATCAAGCATATAAAAGATATATTTCATCAAAACTCCTTTCTTCCCTTGGGATCAGAGTTTCTTTTAACTTAAATTTAGTTTAATTACAACATGCTCCCAATATTTAAGTCAATATACTTGTGTAAAAATCTTAGTCCAACAAAACCATATGTAGTTCAACTTGTTATGAAATTAAATCGTTATTTCCAATTCAAGAATTGTAACCATTTAACAAAAATTTAAAGGAGATAGCTTTGCACAACCTTATGCATTGAATTACTTTACCGCTATTTTGCATGACGTTTGTTACCTTGGAACCAAATCACCCACTGCAAAAAAAAGTTGAATTCATTGTGATGATAAGACACCAAAAACAAAGTGAAATGAAAACAAACAAAAAAAGAAAAAAAGTGAAAAGGAAAAAGAATATGAAATGGTGTAAGATATGCCACCTTTTCAACCATGAACTCCAATTCTCTCTATCTTCTTTTTCAGACGAGCCATATTCACTACTATGTAGACATATATCCTATCTGTGGTTTCATCAATGAATCGAAAATAAGCATGCCTTCATGACTTCTTTAGAGCCAAACTGCCACATACAGCCAGAAATCCCAATGGAAAGCCCGTTCCCATGCTTATGAATAACCATGTCATGTACCAACCATCTTCATCTTAATCATTTTTATGCTTTTGATCATTTGGAGTGGAGCACTTGGTTGACAATGGAAGCCCACAAAGTCCCAAGTTCGCTTCATAAATAGATGGATCATTAAATGTCCAGAACTGGTTGGTTGTTGGAATTGGTCCTGATAAGAGGTTATGCGACAAGTTCAAATGGCTCAATGAAGTTATCGAAGACATGCTAGGAGGAATGGGGCTTGAAAGGTGGTTGCATGAAAGGTCAAAAGTTTCTAGCCCTTGCATGGCTCCAATATTCTCCGGTATCTTTCCAATCAATTGGTTTCGGGACAAATTCATGGTACCTAGGGTTGAGAGATATGTGATCCCATCTAGAATTTCTCCCCATAAGTTCTTGCTAGAAAGATCTATCAAATTCACAATTGGCAATAGTCTTTCGAATTCCATGTGTCGTCCTTTCATAACTAGGGCTCCATTTGCTCCGGAATAGGGTGATGTAACAATGGCCAGCAACATGTAGGTAATATGTCACAGAAGTTAAAGCAGTCAAATTACCTAAAGCATTGAGGGATGAATCCTGACAAATTGTTAAGTGCAAGATCCAAAATGTGGAGCTGAAAGCCAACACAATTTCTTAGGAATATCTCCTGTCAACATATTGCCTTCAGGCGCAGCTGCCCCAATGACGTCATTCTTCTCCAATCCATTTGGGCATCTCACCTGAAAACCTGTTATTTCAAGATCGAGGGAAGTAGAGCCCTGTGTAGTTCCGTAAGCTCGAAGAGCTTCAGAAAGATTGTTATCGCTCAATTTCAAAGGAGCTGAGGACGATATTGAACACATCCAGCTGGGAATCCCACCAGAGAGTTTGTTCTTAAATAGATCTAGGACTTGAAGCTCGTCCAAACCATTCCAATTCTTTGGAATCTTTCCAGACAAATGATTGTTTGAGAGATTGATTATGTACAGATCCTTAGCTTACTTCTTAATTGATGAAGGGATGCTGCACATTTAACAAGTTACTAGAAACATCAAGGACTTTCAAACTTAATAGTTTCGATTTTCAAAGGGATTGACCTGAAAATAAATTGTTTCAAAAGAGCCATGCCACATTGGGAACGAAAGTGGAAGTTTTCCATGTAATTGGTTTTTGGAAAGATCTAATCCACCAACATCCATTTTCCAAAACCCTTTGGGTATTGTGTCTGAGATCCCCACATTTCTTAGGGTTATTTTCTTAAGTCTCTTTTGAGTTCTAAGCCAGGTAGGGAACTTGGGATATACATGGCAGTTGGAAACATCGATATACTTGAGATTGAAGGGAGGAATCCATCCAGGTCTCACTTGAAAATGGAGAGACTGGTTTTTGGGTGATAAGTGTAATGAGAAACTTTCCAGATTGGTAAGATTACTGAAATGAATTTCAGATATTACCCCTTCCCAAGGATTCGAATCGAGATACAACTGAGTCAGCTCTGTAAGTTGTCCAATACTTTCTGGAATCGTCCCATTCATTAGATTAAATGACAAGTCAATTCTCTTCATTCGCAGCAAGTTTCCAATCCATGTCGGAATTGGACCTGAAATGGAGTTTTCACTCAAATCAAGACTCTAAGTTGGTGAGGCGCTGAATTGAATTGGGGAAGGGAACCAACAAAATTATCATTCGAAAGTCTAGAGATTTTAAATTCTTAAAATTTCCTAATGAATCCTGGTAACCCACCACCAAATTGATTATGACCCAAGTTTAACAATTCCAAGGAATTGTTGCTGCATGTAGACAAACCATTCACCAGTTCCACCCCTTTGACTTTCAATATCATTGTGTGAGAGATCTAATCACTGCTATGGGCAAAGGTTTCCCACGCCAACCTGAGGAATAGGACCCTTAATATTAGCTCCACCCAAATAAAGATCCGTGACAGTACTGATGTTATTAAACAACCAGCCAGGAAGGGTGGTGTTGAAATAGTTGTAGGGGAGATCAATGACCAAAAGAGAAGTCAAATTAACAAACGGATTGAAGTAGGGAGGGAAGTCACTGAGTTCACACTGGGCCAAATGTAATTCTAACAAAAGACGGAAGTAAGTTTACAGTTTGCATCCAAGTAGTGGTTGCTTCACTAAGGTTCACTCTCCCAAGATCATGGTATTTTAAAGAAGAAAGACCAGAGAGCCAATTTAAATTTGAAACCCTCATTAATGGAACATAATAGTAGACATCTCCATTCAGATCGAGGTAATTTAACCGTGATAAATTTCCAAGATGAGGAGGAATTACTCCACCAAATATCGCATTGGATAAATTAAGGTATCTCAACCTTTCAAATGAGCCCAAGAATCGGGAACTGGAATTCCTTGAAAATGATTAAAACTTAAGTCCAAGTATTTTAAATGCTTCAAGTCGAGTAAGGAATCACTTATCTCACCACCCAAACGTGAGAAATCACCATTGTTTCTGAGGTCAACCTTGACAACGTTTCCTGTTTGGTTGTTGCAGTCCACCCCTCTCCACTTGCAGCAATGAGCCCCAACCCAGGAAGAAAGCCGATCTGAATGATCTTTGAGGCCATGTTTGAATTCAAGAAGCGCTTTCCTCTCTTCCTCAATGCAACCTTTGTTGAGATCAGCATCAGTAGAATTGATAGTGGTAGCTTCAACTATGAGAAGCTTGAAAAGCAGAAAAACAATAAGAGGCAGAAGTGTGTTTTTCCTGCTAGCCATTGATGAGTTTACTGAGAGTTATTAAAGGATGCTAAAAGCCTATATATAATAATATTGGAGTCATTGGTTTGATTTATTCTCAACTAGTTTAAGTCTTCTTGCCAGCCGTGTCAATATAGAAAAATGAGGTCTTCAGTAGGTATGGACCACGTAACCATGTATCAAGTTCAACCATGAGAAACTCAAAAAACAAAGAAAGCAAAAGAAGAAAAATAATTGGAACAGTGGTTTTCCTACTTGCCATCGATGACCAAAATGTTGCAAAATCATGATTTGGGACCATATAAATGAATCAGGATTAGAATAACTATTTAAATTCTTCGCGTCATCTATGAATAAATTCACAAGACCTTTGAGTCAATCATCGATCGCATCATCAAATGATGCTATTGCTATAAATCTAAATACTAATGTAGAATCTTTGACTTTCAGTTAGTTTCCCATAAAATTTGAATAAAATATGTAAGGAAAACATAGAGAGGAAAAACTAGAAAAAATTTATATATATATATATATATATATATATATATATATATATATATATATATATATATATATATATATATATATATATATTTCAACAACTTTTTCTTTTCCTATGCTTTTATGGAACCAACACATTCCTAAACCTTGCCTGAAAATTATTCAATCCTCGTATAGATACTCCCAAGAAGAAATTACTAAAACTGAAACAAAGGTTCTTTAATTTGTGTTTGTTAATTTGCTACTTAAATTTGGTTTTTGATTTATATTCATATGAAGGTTCACAGTGCGACTTTTGTAAAAAAAAAATTGAGTAAAAAATAGGTATCTATTGTAATAGCAAAGGGGCTGAGCTAATAATATACTACATCTACTGTCGTAATATATTGCAGCTACTACCATAATTGCTCAATTTATTACCATAATAGAGGGCACTTTGAGAATTTTTTTTGGGTATATTTTACTTTTAAACCAAACTACAATTATTTTTTAAGAGCATGTGCCCACCTTCAAATTTTACTTTCTTGATCACTTACATATAAATATTTTTTATGGATGTAGGAAACCTACTTTTCCCCTTTTTTTTTTTTTTTTTAAGGTGAAGATTGATCCACAAAATAAAATACTTGTGCTTGGGATTTTCAAAAATTTTAAATATTGGATAAGTGTTTAGTCATGATTGGATCATATATACGGGTCTTCTATCTTACGAGGAAATTAAATGCATAATATTAATGACCAAGTTTTTCAAAACCTGTGAATATCATCAAAAGAAAAAGGGCTTTGTACTCAACTCATTTGATTTGGGGCCGAAGTTTTTTTCTTTTTCTTTCTGATTTAGGCCTAACTCATTTTATATATATACATTGTTTTTTGTCTAAATCAGACCACCTAGACTAAAGATTTTGTATTATGAAAGAGACTTAAATATTATTGAAATAGTTGAGGTATATATATATATACCAATATAAGGACAAAATAATAATAGCATAAAGCAAATAAAAGGAAACCTTAAAATACTCTAATACGCTCCCTCAAGATGGCGTGTTAGAAATAACACAAATCTTGTTACATAGGTAAAAGGGGCGAGGCCAAGATAGAGATTTGGTAAGTGCATCAGCAAGTTGGTCACCAGCGGAGACATGAACAACACGCAACTCAAACGACTAAACCTGGTCACAAACAAAGTGATAATCAATCGTAAGGTGTTTCATGCGAGAATGAAATACAGGATTAGCGGATAGATAAGTGGGCACCAAGGTTGTCCAAGAATAGGGTGGACGAAAACCGCACTAGAGCAAGAAGTTTCGACAACAACGTAGCTGCAATTGCACTATACTCAACCTCAGTGGAAGAACAAGCAACAATGCATTGATTTGTAGAACTCTAGGAAATTGGATTAGCACCAAGGAAAATAAGAAAAACCCACATGGAAGTACGATCATTTGGGTTACTAGCCCAGTCCGCATCAAAGAGACCATGCAATGTCAGAGGAGTGTCGATAAGAAGCTGGATACCAAAAGATCTCGTGGCATTAAAATAACGTGAGCAGACAAGCCAATTAACTCTAGCTGCAGCCTGATGGCGCATGCATAAACTAGGAGAGTTGCCCATGATAAAGAAATATCCGCCGAGTCATCCGTGAGATGTTGGAGTCACCAACCACCGACGGCATGGTGGCATCGACCACGCAATACCATCTTAAGCAAATGTAGAAGTACCTACGATAAATGGTAAAGACGTTTGAGCTCGGGTATGTTAAAATTTGCTTAGAAGATCAATAACATACTTTTGTTAAGATAATAGATGACCCATTGGAGTGGCCAAAACCTCAACCCCACAAAAGAAAGATAGCACTCCAAGATCCTTTGTGGAGAATTTAGAGTCAAGTTGTAGAATAATAGTGTCGACAAGGGAGGGGTCACTACTTGTAATAATCAAATCATCAACATAAACTAAGAAATAGAGCAACGCATTACCGTGGGAGTAAATAAAGAGGGATGAGTCCGCACGAGATGTGACAAAGCCGAGAGAGAGCAAGAAGGTGCGGAGCCCCGGTACTGGGTTTTTCTCCGCAAAGCCCGTTTGAGACCATAACAAATGGGTATGTCGACAAACATGATTTAGAGCACCCAGACAGACATGCCTTACGGCTTACTATATGGTTCTCCATGAGATGCCAATTGAGAAAGACATGATTTACATCAAGTTAGCGAAGGCCCCACTTGCGATTGAGAGCAATGCTAACCACAGTATGAACGGTGATGAGATTTATCACAAGACTGAAAGTCTCGTGAAAGTTAATGCCCGGCTATTGGTGAAAGCCTTTAGCAACAAGGCAAGCTTTATACTGTGCAATAGAACCGTCGGGATTTTATTTGATGTGAAACACCCATTTGTTGCCCATTATATTCTGCCTCAATCTCGGGGGAACCAGAGCCCAAGTACCATTCCGGATGAGAGCATCATATTCTTCCTACATCGCCTTAACCCACTTGGGATCTTGGAGAACTAAGGTGACAGTGCAGGGTTCGGGAATAGTTGGAATTATGGTGGCGAGGCCATATTTTGGGTCAGTTCGAGGATTGCATTTTAAAGGGTTTGCATGGGATGATGGTTTAGTGGAGAGAGGAATGGTAAGGGTCGAGAGGATGACAAGGTGAGGGTATGGGCTGATGTCGAACCTAATAACAGCGTGCGGAGACGTCTACCGAATGGTGTTGGTGGGGCTTCCGTGGGATAAATCGCAAGGGGAGGAAGGGGGTGGGGATGGGGAAGAACTCAACGGGGCCAGGCCGGCATTGCGAGCCATGCCCTTGACCTCAACCCATCCCTTAGTCCATGTGGCCCGTCAGAGGTGAATTGAAGAACATTGTGCAAAAGACTGGGATCAGATACTAGTTCTTTGACCTGCATCGGGGCAGAGGAATAAACTATGTCCGCACCTGTCCCATTAATGACTGGGACTGCACTGTCCCGAAACCCTGGGATGTAACACCCCGAAATATATCCTAGCAGTTTTCGGACTTGTTTAGGGTATATTAAAAGCTAAATATGAATTTCGGAAAATAAAATAAGAGACCAGGAAAGTTTACAAGATACAAGGGCAATCTTGTAATTTGTTAAAAAGATATGAAAGTCATAAAAGAGGAAAGATTAGGGGTTAAATTAAATAAAGTATAAGTTTCTTTTGGTAAAAGAAAGAAGTCTAAGGACTTAAAGGCAATTAAAGAAAAGTTAAAGTCAAAAATGGATTTTTACTTGAAGGCCAAACATGGCCTTAACTTAAAAATGGATTTAAGACCAAATTGGTCTCAATTTGGGAGAGAAAACCGTAGAGATAGAGAGAGAAGAGCAAAGGAGAGAAGAAGAAGAAGAGGAAGAGAAGAAGAAGAGAAGGAGAGGAGATCAAGCAAAAAGGTATGGAAACTCACCTTGATTATGAATTCTATGAGATTTTGGCATGGATCTTTGGGTTTGTATGATGATTATCTTGCTCAAACCTAGGGTTTTGCTAGGATTTCATCTTAACCCAAAAATTATGGAAAGTAACCTTGGTAAAACTTTGAATAGAACAAGAAACATATGAAATCCTCCCTTTGAGGTTGGATTCATAGTTCAATGGCAGCAATTGAGTTAGGTTTAGAATAAACCTCAGCTAATCTACATGTTAGGTTATGTATGGATCATAACCCATATTGGGAGTGGGTCAGAGATAATTCATGAAGGATTTTTGAAATAAGAGAAGTATTGAAAGAAGAATTAAGTAAAATTGAGGTTATAGGATGAATTTGGAATGGTTTTGAGGTGTAAGATAAGTATAGAGTTGAATTGGGGATCAAAAATATGGAAAAAGGAGAGAAAATACACATTTTGGGCAATTTTCTGCGGACATGTAACGAAGATAACCCGAACATGTACCGGTACATGTTAGGTTCTGGTCATTTCAATATGTACCCTGGGCATGTTAGGGTTGTACCGGTACATGTGATGCTGTTTTCCCAGTTTTGACCAGTTTTTGTATTTTGGCCATAATCCTGCCTATTTCTTATCCAAATCGAGCGACAAAGTGGCTAATTAAAATGTATTTCCAAGGAGAACCATCCATATAGAAATAGACATCGTCAAATTATGAATCTAAGTGGCTCCAAAAATCCACTGAAGTGGGACCATGTGCAAACCAAATTCTGGTTCAGTAAGGAACATAGAGAAGTTCGGGTTGTTTCTGACGTGAGTTCGAAGTTCTAAGTAAGGTTCGACTGGGCGATTCCACTGGAATAGAACCCCTTAGCACCTTAGCTTTAAATAAGTACAAGGACCTAGTGTCAAATATGAATTTAAGACCCTGGAAAAATAAGTAATACAACGGTCCCTAGAAAAAATCTGGTGAAATAACTAGCTGGCATAAAAATTACAACTTTAGTTTGATATCCATTGGATTGATTCCAATTCCTAAGTAAACTAGGATTCATAAAGGAATGAGAATATATGAATGAGGTGTGATCTCATACATCATACTATAAGTATAAGAAGTGCTATATGTAATAGCCATGAAACAAGAAAATATAGAAAATGCAATATGTATAGATATGTTCATAAACATGAATATGAAATTAATATAGGATATGTCATAAGATAGATAGTCTAAAGTACACAAATGATAGGCAATATTACAATATAAGAGCAAATGATATGAATATACATAGTTATAATCAAATGAATAAGATGGAACATGCTAGGAACATATGATAGAAATGCGTAAATGCTAAGAACGATAGAGATAAGTAAACGATGACAAAGCATAAGAATAAGTATATGTACATGAAACGAGAAGGCAAAGACATGACAGAGTAAGTAATATGGAAAAGTATATGAATATAAGCGCATACTTATAGGAATATATGAATAAGTAAGAGCATACATGATAAATATAGAAAGTATATGAATAGATGAAGACATGATTGCAGTTATTAAACATATAAAGAGATATGAATATAGAAAGCTATATATGAATATATGAATACAAGAGTGCATAGATGTATCCATGATATATGATAGACAAAACTAAATGATAGAAAAAATATGATATATGTAATATATAGATATATGAGAACCGTAATATGAAACTACAGATGTGAGAATTAATACGAGTAAAGTAATGATAGGTGTATATGCATGTCGATCATGATAACAATAGTTCATGCTTATGAAATATGTACGTAAAATATGATATGAAAAAATATCCGGATTGTCCGCTTAGAACCTAGTAGGATAGATAGCATTCCATAGTGGAAGACACAGCTTGCCGCAAGATATCTACAGACAGATATCGAGGCCCCGCTTCATGTCGAGCGACATAGATCCCGTTGGGATCGTGCGTGGCCCGCAAGGGTCACCACAGACAGAGATCACCGCCGCATAAAATGATAGTACCTTCTACCGATAGCATATGGCATAGGTCACCAGTCTCTGTATAGTGGACGATAGCCTTCTGGTATTAACAGCACGTAGAGATCACCGCCTCAGACAGCTGATAGTACCTTCGGGTACACATAGTTCCCGTATCCGCTTCTAAGGTATTTGCAGACATGAAACCTAAAAGGAAATGACATGATATGTGAAGCATAACACTGCTATGCGATGAAAGTATAGTACATGAAAAGTACAGTATATGAAAGAGAAAAGTATATGACAAGTATACAAGTACAAGAAATAAAGTGTAATGACACGAAATAAATATGACAGATAAAATATATGAAAGTATATGAAAAGTACAATATATGAAAAGCAGAGTATATGAATATCACATAAAGGATAGTATATGATAAGATAAGATGAAAAGCACAAAGATATGACTCATCAAGAAAAGTATAATAGGAAACAAAGATAGGAAATGCACAAAGAGCATGAATATAGTATATTAAAAACAAGATATGAATATGTGTATGAAAACAAAGACACAAATTATAGGTATATGAAAATAGTACATGAACAGTACATGAATATAGTATATAGAAAGGACAGAGTATAGTACACGAAAAGGATATGAACAAGTAAAGTAATGTAAAGTAGAGAAAAGAGAAACGAATGAAAAGTATAAAGATACAGAAATACAATATGAAAGAAGACATGATATAGGTATAAGAGAAGAAATGATATATATATATATAAATAGTACATGGAATGCAATAAGTCATAGAAATTTAAAACATGATAAGTATAGGATATGTAAAGCATAGAACAGGAATACAGCAAAAGTATAGATAAAAGATATACCAAAGACATAGAATATGTACCGAAAGAGATTGACATGCAATAGGCAAAGTATATATGATAGATAAGTAATTAAAGTTATAGAAATCTGTATAGATAGATGATATGCATATGTATAAGCTTGTGACACATGGTTGTCCATGCTTATGTTCCCACTAAGCTGCAAAGCTGTAACGGTGTTCAATCCGTGTAGGCACCAAGACAAGGCTAGAGGACAGACATTCCACATCAAGAAGAAGGCCGACTTAGAGATAGGTGCTCACTAAATAGTATTGCCTCGCACCCTCCAAGTTTTGTAATAGTAAAATTGTAATAGTACAAGTAAAGGGACTCTTGTATGTGTATAGATTGTGACGGACAATTCACACTCCAAGTGGTAAGTTCTTTTTGTATATGTACAAATGATTTTTGTTATTATCAAATGGTTAGCACCAATAGGTACAGTACAAACAGAAAGAATGTGTCAATGAGAGTCCCAAGATACAAAGATATAAAGATAGATAGATAGCATCACGCTCCTATTTCTGCCTCGATCCGCCACCCGCCCAGCCCCTGGATCTAAGGCAAATTTTTAAAGGGTATCAGAGCAAAGGTTTAGGCGTTTCTGGAAGAGCCTAAACATAGATAGAGTATAAGATGCTCTTCTAGATAGAGTATAGGAAGTGAGTCTAGATAGAGTATAAGATAGCAAAGATAAACATGGATACGTATAGAAAAGCACGCCTCTCGATGCTGATGTCCTCAGGTTATGTATAGTCGATGGTGAAGTGATATATATTACCTAAATATTAATAGGAACAGAAGAAAGTCTAAGAAAGGTCATATGTAAAAGATATGAAAATAAAAGACTTGACATAGAATGCATTGTGAGCGCATAGTATGAATTTTATACTTTAAATTTTCAAGCGATGGAGAGTTGTAATGACTCCGAAATATACCCTAAAGAGTTTTCGACTTGTTTAGGTATATTAAAGCTGAAATATGAATTTCGGAAAATAAATAAGAGACCTCGGAAGTTTACAAGATATAAGGGCAATCTTGTAATTTGTTAAAAAGATATGAAAGTCATAAAAGAGGATTAGGGTTAAATTAAAATAAAGCATAAGTTACTTTGCAAAAAGAAAGAAGTCTAAGGACTTAAAGGCAATTAAAGAAAAGTTAAAGTCAAAAATGGATTTTTACTTGAAGGCCAAACATGGCCTTAACTTAAAAATGGACTTAAGACCAAAAATTGGTCTCATTTGGTGGGAGACCAAACCGTAGAGAGAGAGAGAGAAGAGCAAAGGGAGAGAAAGAAGAAGTAGAAGAGGAAGAGAAGAAGAAGAGAAGGAGAGGAGATCAAGCAAAAAGGTATGGAAACTCACCTTGATTATGAATTCTATGAGATTTTTAGTATGATCTTTGGCTCAGATGATGATTATCTTCGCTTCAAACTCAGTGGTTTTGCTGTGGCTCATCTTAACCCAAAAATTATGGAAAGTAACCTTTGGTAAAACTTTGAATAACAAGAACATATGAAATCCTCCTTCGAGGTTGGATTCATAGTTCAATGGCAAGTAATTGAGTTAGGGCTTCAGGAATTAAACCCTAACTAATCTACATGTTGCATATATGGATCATAACCCATATTAAGTGGGTTGAGAGTAATTCACATGATTTTGAAATAAGAGAAGTATTGAAAGAAGAATTAAGCAACTGAGGTTATAGTATGAATTTGGAAATGGTTTTGAGGTAAGATAAGTATAGAGTTGAATTGAGGATCAAAATATGGAAAAGGAGAGAAACACACATTTTGGGCAATTTTCTGACATGTACCTGAGATAACCCGAACATGTACCGGTACATAGGTTCTGGTCATTTAGCCAACATACCAGTACATGCTAGGGGTTGTACCGGCACATGTGATGCCAAGCTCCTGGCCGACCGCTTTTGTATTTGCCATAACTTGCTCATTTCTTATCCGAATCTGGAGTGATTAAAGTGGCAATTAAAATAGACTTCAAGGAGAACCATCCATATAGAAATAGACATCACAACAGAATCTATGGCTCAAAATCCACTGGCTGGACCATGTGCAACCAAATTTGGTTTCAGTGTTGAACATAGAGAAGTCCGGTTGTTTCTTGACGATCTTGAGTTCCTGTTCGAATTGGGTGATTCCAATTTGAATAGAACCCTTAGCACCTTAGCTTTAAATAAGGCAAGACCTAGTGGTCAAAATATGAAGTTAAGACCTCGAAAATAAGCAATACAAACGGTCCCTAGAAAAACTCCAGAAATAACTAGTTGGCATAAAAATGCCATAACTTTAGTTTGGATGATCCGATTGGATTGATTCCAATTCCTAAGTAAACTAGATTCATAAAGGAATGAGAATATATGAATGAGGTGTGATCTCATAGACATCATACTTAATAATTATATGAAGTGCTATATGTAATAGCCATGAAACAAGAAAAATATAGAAAATGCAATATGTATAGATATGTTCATAAAACATGAATATGATATTAATATAGGATATGTCATAAGATATGATAGTCTAAAGTACACAAATGATAGGCACATATGAATATAAGAGTAAATGATATGAATATATGATAGTTATACCGAAATGAATAAGATGGAACATGCTAGGAACACATGATAGAAATGCGTAAATGCTAAGAACGATAGAGATAAGTAAAACGAGACAAAGCATAAGAATAAGTATATGTACATGAATGATAGGTGTTAGTAAAGACATGACAGAGTAAGTAATATGGAAAAGTATATGAATATAAGCATATACGATAGGAATATATGAATAAGTAAGAGCATACATGATAGAAATATAGAAAGTATATGAATAGATGAAGACATGACAGGAATACGTAAATGATATAAAGAGATATGAATATAGAAAGCTATTGTTGGCTCGACCAAAGACACATGTAAATTTATGACGTTATTACCAAAGACTATTATCCAGTCCCGGGCAATCTTGCCATAAACTTGTTGACATTATACTATATAAACCAAAAATCTCCTAGAGAAAATCATTGACCATGGTTTCGGTCCGATATTCATAGCGCACTGTGTCGACAAGTAATAAAATGGATTTAAGTCCGCATATCGATCCCACAGAGATCTCAAGAATTTTAAATCAACTACCCCGACTACTGGATTTCCATACTATTTTAATTAATTAAACGATATAGTATCCAAGATTAAGATGCCGAAAATTAAACAATCAAATGAAATGACTTAAATGAACAATAAACTTGAATATAAAGAATAAAGAATAATTAGCGCTTAGGGGAATGAATAGAAATTGAATAATTATCGCTCGCAGAACACATTAAAATCAATGCTATTGTGAAGTATCAATCTAGCTTGTCACTTGTAAATTTTTCAATCTGCATTTCAAAATCTGTCCAAGGCGCACAGTCTCACCGATCTCTCCACACTTCATACCCATTATCTAATTCGTAGACCGATCTTAAATACAAGTAATTGGGGATAACTACTTAGAACAGTGACCCTCCTAACTCGGGGTATTTTTCTTTGCAATACTTCATACCCATTTTCCCGGATCGTACACCTTAGCTCCCAAGCATTCTGGCCAAGGATATACAACTCCGTGCTACTCCTCCTCCAAATTGCAAATAGATCACCTCTCCTTGATTAGATCTCAAATAACACAAGCATTTCACTATATTCGAATTGAAGTGATCTCTCCGCTTGTTTAAATTGATAACTCATTCAACCTCATAACTTGATTTCAAGTGAGAAGAGGATTTATCATAAACTCATTAAAGCTCATTGGGACTTAATACAGATTCTATATACCTTCAAAGAAAGGTTCATAACTCCTGCAGATTGTCATCTCGTGTCACTCAGAGGACCTCCTCGAAATCGTGAGCAATGAAACAATTTCTTAATACGGGTATAAGAAATCATATTCAGATCAAAGACTTTAAACCCATAACCGAAAAGTAAATTCATAAACTGGAATTTGAATTTGTCGAAATACCAACAGAAAGATAATTTCCATTAAATAGTATCTTTACTTAATGGAAGCCGGGTTCCCACCATCGAATTACACCCTACAACATCTCTGACATCAAAAGAATAACTCAGATTTCGAATCGGATAAGCAGACCTATAAATTTGTCCTAACTTCAACATTCCGTAGTAATTTGAAAAGAAATGAATTCTCAGATTCACTTTAAATGTAACGATAACATCTAGCTCAAAATAAAAGAAAACTAGAACGATAAATCTAATCTAATCTCTAACTATCGACATTGAAGATAAAAAAATGAAAAGAAAAAAAAAGAAAACAAAAAAAATAAAGAAAATGAGCTCGCCTATCCAGACTCCGTCCGCGGGCCGCCAAGCTACTTTCCTCTTCCTGGACAGCTTCAGATTTATAGGGTTTTCAATGGGCCCTAATCCCAATGTAAATTTCATTGCGGGATTTGCAGCATCCAAGCCCAAGTCATGCTCGTCGCGACTCAATTCCTTGTCGCGACATCATCCATGTCGCGACCTCGATCTCGCCGCCGCTACCTTAGCTTCGCCTATACAGCTCAACCGATTGTTAGCGATGTCACGAATTTACCTCTCTTTGTCGACATCAACTCCGCTTCTTCTGGGCAGTTTCATATGTTTCATGATGTCGCGACGCCATTATCTTTGTCGTGACATCAACTAAACAGAAATGCATCTTCAATTGATAACTACCGTCGCGACACGATCTCTTTATCGCGACTTCTTTACGGAGCTTCAACCTTCAACTAAGCAAGTCCCGTGGTCACGACATCGATATATGGTCGCGACATCAACTAACGGGCGTGCCTCACTTGAGGCTTGGTAGTCGTGGACTCAGCCTAAATAAAACTCACTAAGCCACCGGAATTTCATGTCGCGATACATCAACTTAGTTCTCTCGGGGTCTTCTAACTGTTGTTCTTGTCATACGATAACAATCTGTCGCGATAATCTAGTCACGCCAGATATTTAACCTGGTCGCTTCGACGTCGCAATCCTCGATTTCACGCCGCGACGCCAGCCTCGTCGCAGATCATTCATCCATCTTCGGGATGTCGCGACCCAATCTCTCACGTGACATCAACTAAAGGATCCGCAGGTTTCAATACCCGGACGTCAGCGACGCCAACTCGTCAGCGACATCACTACGGCTCCACAAGTCTCAATCGCTTGTTCGATGTCGCACGCATCTTGTCGCGACTCATCCCGCGACTGTAGCTTTGAACCTGTGGTTCTGATGTCACGACTTCGATCTCACGTCGCGAACTCCTGCCTCATTTCTTTACAAATACGAAAGCGCCCCATGTCGCGATTTATAGCTTGTTATCCATGTCGACCGCATCACTCCTTCAATTTCCGATGTCGCGACCTCATGACTGGATCAAACCTAAAACCCATCAATATCTCAGCCGCTTTTCATTTCGCTTCCGCCAATTGACGCACTTTTATTCCAATTTATTTCGCATTTTTCACCGCTTTTCTTCTTTCTTCCATTCTACCCAAGCACAATGTATGCGTGAGTTTCTTCATATTTCTTACAAAAAGTAATTGTCTCGTTGATAAGGAAAATTGCGTAAAATGGACTAAAAATAGATGACTTTTAAGCCTACCAAATTCCCCAAACTTAAAGTTTGGTTTCTTGTCCTCAAGCAAACAGTGAAAGAATGTTGTCTCAAACAAAATAAAAGAAGAATTTGTAAGGTCATTTTTCTCTGATTCGATCTGCAGTGGCATTTAATTTAATTGCAATGCAAGGTATGCATAATTTTCTGTACATCTAGCTTCAAGTCCAGTTTCAGGTTGGTCTTTACTCTTTATTTATGCAAAACTAAATCGTTGAATTGTTTACAAACAACATATCTTATTGATCTCGTGAACAATAGATTATTATCCTTTCTCATTTTCATACTTAGTCATTTAACTCCTAAAGTCCTTCACAATTTTGATTATTTCTATTCTTCCAAATCTATATGCTTGTTTTTCATATCGACTTCACTAATGTAGATGATTTCAAATTTCTTCAAGATCAATCGCCTGGGGCTTTATTGTACAGTTCGGTAATGGGTAGGATGGAAGGAATTTTTAGGTTAAGATTACCCTGAACCTTTTCTCTCCTCTTCTGCCCTTTCTTTCTTGTAGTTTCTATAATAAACTCCCCTAAACTTCATGTTTGGGAAATCTCTTTAATTTCTTCAATTCAGAACTGTATGCCCCATATTTCTTACTTGTAATTCCACTGGGGAAACTTCCTTGTTTGTCAACATTCAGAGATAGTGCAATGTTTTAACTTTTTAGGCTTTCTAACACTCTTAGCGAACTTTGGGTTAGTAGCCCTATACCCGTGATGGTATTAGGCACAGTGTTGAAACACCCCTAAGAACTTAATTGTTCAAGAGAGTTAGGCCAAGATAAAACTTATCCCTATAAACTTTCTTTCTATTGCATTTTCTACTGCCTTTTCTTTTCATTCCCTGAGTTCCTCAAAATCTGAGACCCCCAAACTCATTTTTTTTCTTCCTCGACCGCACCATGGGTTCTTTTTATCAAGGATTGATGTTTTGTGGATGAGTCGTTTACTGGGTCTATTTTTGGAAAAATAGCTAGTTGGCTCAATTCTTCGAATCCATCGTATATGCATCGCATATGAACAGTGGATGGCTGGTAATGGCTCAAACCGCCCAAGAATGGCTCAGATCATCTCTTGTCACCAGATCACCAGGATTTCTCGCCAAACTAATAATCTAACAAATTCTAGAATTTGGTTTGAAATAAATATGACTAACCATGTGGAGTACTCGACTCATTTTTGCTAATGAGTATTTAAATTAATTGGTATTCCAATAGTTCCTTGATTTATTGTTCATACCACAAATCAAAATATGTCTTCAGACTTTCTATCGTATTACCTTCCTCAATTTTATTCTAACAGCCTAAACTTAAGTAACTTTTGAAATCTGTGTTTCAATCAAACTGTATTTATTTGGCCTTTATTCTACATTTAAGCTCATTCCTAATCTAACTGCTTCATTCAATTCAATTCATTACATCACAACAGTTTTTATTCTGGAACTAATTTCTACTTTCATTTCCTAATCATTCAACCACAAAGCAAAACAATCATGAAATCAAACAAATTCAACTTAGCACACAACAATTCAATATAAATTTTTCATTTTATTACTGATTAATTGGCAAAGCAGCTTGGATACACAAAGATGAGAGAAGGATGGTACGGAAAGAAGGGTGGAGAAGGTCTATTTTTCTTTTTTGAAATATCCAGGAGCAAAGATGTTTGCTTTTGGCTCAGTTCAATGTACCTAGGGACGGGCCGGAAATCTGTGAATTTTCATTTCTCTTTCTTTTCCTTTCTCTTCTGGTTTCCTTCATTTGTTCTTCGGCAACTCATTAGAGATCAACCTTCTCGTCTAACTCATCCCGCCTTTCCCAAGCCATTCATCGATTTTCCATTTCGCCATAACTCTAGAATTCGGGGCGATTGTTGTTAATCGGGATCTAAGTTTTCCAAACATTCTTTCGCTTTATAGGATTCTCGCATCTTCTCGTCCATGCCCTCTATCATCCACCCCTTCAAAAAATCCTCAGAGACTTGTATAAAACTTGAACTTTGACTTGCTCCCAAATTTGATTTCTCGTCAGATCTCTTCCTTTATCATAGCTTAAGAGTCAGAATCACGCTAAACTCGGGGTTGCTGTAAAAAGCCTGTGACTGAGTTTGAGTTTCTACAACAGATTGTGATCTCTTCCCTTCATTTCTTTTAAACTCTTCCTCACGCTTCAAAATTCTTCCCATCCGTTCTTCTTTCTTTTCAACTTTCCACCATTGCCTCTTTGGCCGTAGCTCTACTTCATACCTTTTCTTCTATTTAGCTCTTCCTCCCATTGCTGGTCTCTTCTCTTCAATTCTTTTTCATAAATACTTTCCCCCGACCTCCGCGAATTTCCAATCCTTCTCTTTCATCTATTCTCTTCCTCGCAGGCAATACGGAGAGCCTCCAGCATCGGAGTCGTTTCTCTCAGGCTCCCTTTGAGCTTTCTCCAGTTGGAAGTTTCGCTCGCATTGTGAGGAGCACCGGCTAAGGGATGGAGAAATCTATTGGCCGCTTTCATCTGGCTCTCGCACGCTCGCAAACATAAAATCTCATTATCACCGTGAGTTTTCCGTGCTCTATTCCTCGGGACAAGAACCCTTGAGTCTCCTTTCCGCTCCTTCACCCGGGCTTCTCCGTTTCTACCAAAGACTCCCTTCTTCGTGCTCTTTCGTCCCTCATAACTCGTTAGAAGGAGTGGTGAAGTTCTGGGTACTTCTTCTTCTCGACCCTAAATTCCTTCACCCGAGCCTTCGCCAATGCATTGATTGTCACAAGAGGTATAAGACCCTTTGTTCCCTTCATGATATCCTCATGACAGAATTCTCGATGATAACTCCTATATTGATCTTGTACCCTTGAGTATGGTACTACAGCTAATACGCCTTCTGCTTCATCGTGCATACATGTTTTGTTTCTGGACCAAAACAGGCTTAAAAATAAACCATACCTTAGCCTCTTTTGAAGGCTTCTCTCGTTTCACCGTTTCTGGCCTTCCTTCTTCGTCTAACCGCACCTTATCGTTGTTTGGCAATTCTTCCAACTCGCTTCTTCCAACACTTTCGAATTTGGAACCATGTTCAGGAACTGCCAAAACCATAGCCTGGGCTGGCGCTTCGCTTCCGTAAGATACCTGCACTTCAACAAAACCGCTCCATCCTTCCTTCCGACCATATTTGAATAAAATTTTTGATCAAAGGTCGTATACCCCGATGCAGCGCAGACTCTCCCATCCTCTCTGCTTCTATCATCTCCTCGAAAGGAGTAACAGGTTTGAATCTCCTCCGCAACAAACCCCTCGTTAGCATAATACTCTTCCACCAATACGTCACACTGGATACGAAATCTTCTACTTCTTCTTCTTCTCCTTCCTTTCCCTTCTTGCTTCTTTCTTGAGTAGTTGTCTGAGTTTCTGTGTTTTTGATGGTATCTCTCCTGCTGCTTTCCTGACAGAATTACCCAACCGTTTTCCTATAGCTCTTTCTTCTTCTCATTGTTCGTGTTCCTCATAATCTCAATATAGGTTAGGGACTGTAGGGAATTTCAAATGCACGGAGACAAGAGGAAAGTCGTAAAAGTTTGAATGCCAGGGTTTTCTGAGGGCTTTAGATTCGAAGAAGACGAAGGTGAATGGTTATGTGGGTCGATGAATGAAATAGCTTCAACCGTTGGTAACTAACTCGTTGTACAATAATGCCTTCAATTAAGAATTGTCGCAACTTCCCAATCTACTTCTTTATTTGAGGCTGCTAACTAGGGCTTTGAAGTAGCGGGTTGGCATATCACATTTTATGTCGCGACTCCACCCATATGCCTGGCCACCATGAAAGGTTCTTACGATCGCTTCGATGCGCGACAATCCTTCTTTTGAAACTTGACTCACTGTTTAGACATCACCGTGGTGTCGCTACATGTATCCTTCCCCATACTCACTAATTGTTCTTCCTAAATCAATACAAGATCAATGTTTTTTAGAGATAACAAATTATCAGATAACCTCGCCAGTCGCACTAAGCCCTTAATTCAATTGATTTCAAAACTTTGAATTCTCTTATTGTTCCAATAACCCGTTTAGACATCTCTTCTCGTGTATATTTTAAGCAAAGATTTAACAATTTAATTCAATATATCTACAGACCGCCAGGAAAGTTACCCTTTTCTCATGTTGCGAATTTCTCCGAGAAGTCACTTGACATTCGTAGTTGCCTTGCTATTCATGTCTTTAACCCGTCTCAAGATCACGCAATATTCAAGAAAATTCTAATTAAACTACAATCTACTTAAAAATTTAAATCTATCCTTCTAGAAAACAAATCGACCTAATTTATCAAAGAACTAAAAGAAAAGAAATATTTCAAATTAAATTCAATCAAATCCTCACTGGTCGCCTCCCATTAAATGTCACTTTGAGTCCCGGCCGGATTTGTCGTTGTGGTTTTTCTTCTTTCCCATTGTCACTGAGTTCTTCACTCTCTCCTCTTCCCCGCGAGATAATGCTTAACCTTCATTCACTGGACCTGAATTCTTCCACACTAATTCTTCAGTGTTATCGCCCAATGTAGTACTGATAATTAATCGTATGGCCCACCCAATTGGATTTTAATTGAAACAACTTCGGGCCTAGAATTAAAAGCAAAGACTGCTCCCCCTCGTTCAACTCTTTCAAGATTTTCCGATCATGCCATTTCTTTGTCTTGTCTTTTGTATATTCTAGCATTATCATAGTTTCATTTCGCCTAATTCGCATACTGGAGCAACCTTTCTTCCTTACAAATTTTTAAATCGAAGTTTAACTTTAATGGCCCACATTGCCTTGTATTCTAATTCAAGAGGTAGATGACATGGTTTGCCAAAAACAACTCTCAGAGTGGGGATTCCAACGGGGTCTCTAGATAAATCTCAGAAGCCCAAAGTGCATCATCAAGTTTGGAAGACCAATCCTTCCTTGAGCTCACAAGCCTTTCGCAGCCCTTTGATCTCCTCTGGAAATTTCGCTGTCCATCGGTCCAGATGATAGCTAAACTCATAACATGTTTGATCCCATACTCGCCTCATGAGTTTTGGCAAACATTTTGTTTGGTAAATGGGCTCCCATCACTAATGATGGTCTGGGGTCTCCAAACCCGTTTCAAAATATTCTTTTTGAAAGAAACTCACAATCAGATAGCATCATCTCCCCGGATGCCTACCCCCACCCATTCGGGGAGATCGCATCTACTCAAGAAGGTGATGTATAGGTTTCAAATG
Source organism: Tetrastigma voinierianum (assembly GCA_016808115.1). Lineage (NCBI taxonomy): Eukaryota > Viridiplantae > Streptophyta > Magnoliopsida > Vitales > Vitaceae > Tetrastigma > Tetrastigma voinierianum. The sequence goes on along the minus strand of JAEQBH010006243.1, from coordinate 141,428 downwards.
ATATGGAAAGGTCCCATAAAATCTATTCCCAAACATCAAAAATTTGTATCACCATAATACCTTAGGGCATTTCTTATCTCTGGGCTGGAGTATTTCCAATCCTTTTGCATCGAATCACAATTTACCCGCACTCGCACAATCTCTCAAGATAATGGCCAATAAAACTCGATCGAGCATTCAGAGTCGTTTTCTCCGTAATGTCTCCCCATATGGCGATGCATGGCATTCATTTAAATGTCAGCTTTGTTCCACCTTCTCTCGCACATCTCCTTATTAATACGTCAAGACTTCTTCAAAGGTGCCGGTCATCCCAAATATAATATCCGTCGTCGTCTGGAAGTTTCTTCATTGTAGTCGACCTCAAGGCATTAATTCACGCGATAATTCACAATATCAAAGATACCATGGAAGTTGAAGGAAACTTTAAACAATTGTCTATCCGGGAAGTTCTCCTCGTTAACCGAACATTTTCTTCTTCACACGTTTCTTTCTATCACTCTTGACAAGTGGCTCGCTATCACATCATTACATCCCTTTATCTTGAAATCAAATCCTCGCAACAAAGAGCACCCACCTTATCAATCTCGCTTAGCTTCCTTTTTCTCGACATCAAGTATTTGATTGCCGTACGATCGCGTGAATTACTACATGGGATCCCAAAATGTATTGCCTATCTTTCACAAGCAAATACTATGGCTAGCATTCCTCTTCGCCTGTCGAGCAGTTCTCCTGCGTTTACTAGGTCTTATCAGTACAGTATAATTACATTTTTCTGCCTAAATACGCTCCCATAGCAAAACTACTGCATCACACATTATTTCAAATCCCCATCCCATACCAAAAGTAAAGAATTATAGGTGCCTCACCAATTTGAGCTTACTTCACAAAATACTCTCAGAGTCATCAAAATTGAACCTTGTATCTTTTCCAAGAATTTGATAAAGGGTCTGGCTATTTTTGGAAAATCTTTGATAAATCTCCAGAAACCCAAACATGCCCCAAGAAGCTTCTACTCCTTTAACTCGTAGTAGCGGTGCAAGAGTTTCACAATGATACCTGATCGATCAACTTAGGTCCAGAGTGAAAATTTTATGCCCAAGAACACCTTCACAGCTCATAAATGGCATTTTTCCCAATTCAATGCTAGCCGCTTGTCTGCATCTTTGAAGCACCGCTTCCGCATTGTTTAAACATTGACAAAGCCGATCCATACGCGAAAGTCATCCATGAAAATTTCCATCACTTCTTCAACCAAACTAGAAATATGGACATCACACCTCGAATGTAGCCGAGCATTACATAACCCAAAAGGCACCCTTCATGCAAAGGTACCATATGCGCGAATGTAGTCTTCGATCCTCGTGTGCAATAGCAACTGATTAGGTCCGACACTCCATCCGTAAATGTGTGCGGAGGGTGGTCTCACAACCTCACCCAACATCCGTCAATGAAAGGCAAAGGGAAATGATCTTTCCCGTTGCCGATTCAACTTTCAATCAATACACCTCCATCCCCGTCACCGTTCTTGCTCGGAATCAATTCGCTTTCGCTCTCTCGAATATAAGAAACACCCCTTTCTTTGGAACCACGGACTGGCTCACCTAAGGACCGCTCCGAGATAGCATATAAAACCAAAGATTAACAATTTGAGCACTCTTCCCTACTACTCTTCAACACCTGATCACCCTCCCTCCGTGTTCCCGATGGCTTTGTCTCTTCTAGCTATAATCTTATGCATGCAAATTGATGACTACACCCTTCACTCTCTTCAATGGACCTCAAGCTAGCGATTCCTTATGCTTCCTCACACATTCAAAGAATCTTTGTCTTCATTCTGCTTAACTGGCCGAAATGATCACTGTTTTTTTCTTTTGGTAATTCTAAGTAAGCATACTTTAAAATGACATGGCAACTTTCAAAATAGCCTTCAGACTTGCTTTTGAAGAATTTCCCATTGCTCAACATTTTCCCATTATCGCTTCTCGTTATGCTTTAAACTCAATACAATATAGAATGAAAAACCGTCAGATGAGATTCGTAATAGACATCTTCAAGATAATCGAATTCATCTCTTTTCTACTGGAGCAAAAACTCGGAGTGTTACAATCATTGTTAAAATCAGAGTTGGAAGTATAGACTAAATCAGCTACATTGCATCCTTCTTTGTCTCTGTCTATATTTTGTATACCTTTGATCAAATTGAATGCAGCAGCTTCTTCTCCAACCCTCAAGATAAGAACTCCTTTTTGCATATCAACTGAGTACTCCAGAGTTGGTGATTTGGTCTTCCTCACAGCAGTACTTGTGAATCTTCTTCCATGTCCAGATGATGAAGCCCACCGGGAAAACAAACTTCCAACAAAGGACTAAAGACATCTTCAATGACTTTTTCCGTGTTTTACCATCGATCCTGTCGCCATTTGAAGAGGCCTGTGGGAGTAAGCCCCCAAACTTAGTTTCCTCGGGCAATGTAAAAGAGGCACTCAACTGATACTAGCCTCGAGTCACAGAGAGCTTCCCGAATTCCAGCCTCCAACAATACAAGAATCAGAAACTCCCTGTCCTTCATCTTACTCTAAGTTCTTTTCTGACATCGCATCAGCAAGTGGCAAAGTGAGATTCACTATTCCTTCCTCTACTATTTTTCTTTTCTCGCTTAGTACTGCCCTTCAGAAATTTTGCATGAGTGGCATTTGAGTTACCACTAGCAAAAGGCATATTTATTCCAAACTCGAAGGTTTTCAAGAACCTCGCAACCGGCCTTCCATTTCGACTTCAGCTTCAGGAAATTGGGACTCGTGTGCTGATCCTTGATGTTCCTCCTCTCTATTCTTCTTTTCTTTCTTCATTCCTCTTCCCTTTCGATCTTGCTACATCTGCTACGCCATCTTTCTCTTCATCTCTTCTTTAGCTCCTTCCCACTCCCGAGCCGCATGTACCATGCGCTGGGTTCTTCCGTCACTGGGAAGGCGTCTTTCCTCCGGCTTTACAGGCCAGGCTACCGCCCTACTTGTGTCTCCAGGTTCTTCACAGGTTGCATTGGTTGTGTTCTGAAAAATTTGAGAATTGGTGGTGCTTGAGCCCAACTCGCAAACTTTGCTCATGGAGATTCAATAGCTTCTATTATCCCCCATGAAATGCAAAGCATCCGTTCTTCAAAAGAGGGCCCTCCGACCCCCCGGTATTCATCTTGTTCATTTCCATGCTGGCCGTCACATGCTGGAACCTGTGTCGCGGGACACCTGGCTGAGTGGTTCCGCCCGCCGGGCCTTGAGAAACCCCTCCACCATACGAGTGCCTCTGTCTCCTGAAAGGCCAGATAATAAATGGAAGGTTAGGATTGGGTTTGAAATGGTAAGCTCTTTGCCTACCAAATAATTAACCTCGGTTTCACAGAATATAAAGCTTCTTTCGCCACCCTCTCTCAGCGACTTCCCTTCAATAACTCCTTTCAATTGCTCCTTGTATTTCATGAGCAAAGGTGTGTCTTTTCTTTTCGTCATTCAACCCAGGCATAATGGCATCCAACTTCGCTTCCATATCGCCATCTCGCTTCGTACCTCCACACCCCTTCCTTTGATGTTTCCTCTGAAAGCTCGAAGGAGTTTTCTATGTTGTATTTAGCCGTGGTCTCAATCGCCTCCTACTTCTTCAAGACTTTTTTCGTCAATGCTCCACAACACGGGCATCACGATCCCTTGATATCATTCAAAGCATGATATACAATGTCCATCCGATTTTTCTCGTGACGATCCCATGCATTTTGACATCTTCTCAAAGAACGCTTGAATCTTTCCAGCTACATACGCTTTCATCTTCCCCCATTGAACACAATGATTTCCCCTCCTTCTTTCGTACGAGGGCTTCTGGGAAAGAATCTACCTAAGTAGCCTCTACTAATTCCTCCCAAGTATCAACAACTATACGGTAAAGATTCATACCATGTAGTCAGCTGTGATTCTTAGAGAGAATGGGAATAGATGCGCTTTATGACTTCCGTCTCACCTCCCATTCAGCCTTAACAGATTGCCATCCCGAGGAATCTTCCGTGCTCTCGCTTTGATCTTCAAGTGGGATGACCAAGAACCGATGTCAGCTGATTCATTGTAATCAAGTAGCCGGCCTAATTCGAAATTATTAGCATCTACCGCAGTCGTCCGATCACCGAGCATTCTTCAGATAATCGTCCCGTAAACTCTCCATCAGACGTTGACTGGAGGCCTCTAATTTCTTCTATGTATTTCCAACCCGATCCCGCCATCCGCTATGGTTGAGTGCTCTTTTCGCCTTCTTGGTCTTTCTCTCAAGCTTCCGAAAGGCCCTTTCTATTTCACGTGTCACCGGAATCGACAAAGACTCATTTCCTATGCATCGAGTTTTTCAAAGCAAACACACTCCCATTAATAGATTAGTCAAATCATAAATATATTCAATACGGTTCATATACAGGCCAAACTAACCACGCTTGAAAATCTATTTTTGTTCTTTTTTTTAAATGTCCAAATTAGTATTTCTTCTTTCATCTCGAATATTGATTATAAAATTTTTCGATCCCTAAGAACGCGCCATAAAACCTGGCTGGCTCGAATTCAAAGACACATGTAAATTTATGACGTTATTACCAAAGACTATTATCTAGTCCCGGGCAATCTTGCCATAAACTTGTTGACATTATACTATATAAACCAAAAATCTCCTAAAGAAAATCATTTTCGAATTATGGTTTTGGTCTGATATTCTCGTGCGCAATGTGTCGACAAGTAATAAATGGATTTAAGTCCAGATATCGATCCCATTAGATCTCAAGAATTTTAAATCAACTACCCCGACTACTCGATTTCCATACTATTCGACCACTAAACGATAGTAAGATCCAAAGATTATGATGCCGAAAATTAAACGAATCAAATGAAATGACTAAATGAACAATAAACTTGAATATAAAGAATAAAGAATACAGCGCTAGGGAAATGAATTAGAAATTGAATAATTATCGCTCTCGTGAGAACACATTAAAAATCAATGCTATTGTGAAGTATCAATTCCAAGCTTGTCACTTGTAAATTTTTCGTGGAATTCCAGATTTCAAAATCGCCCATATGCTAATAGTTCACCGATCTCTCCACACTTCACATTTCATTATCTAATTCAGATCCGATTCTCTCTCGAATACAGAATTAGATAACTACTTAGAACAGTGGACCTCCTAACTCGGGTATTTTCTGTAAATACTTCATACCCATTTTCCTGACTGCATAATCTTAGCCCTGCTATCTACTAAGCAAGGATACAACTTCCAGTTACTCCTCCTCCAAATTAAAAATGTATCACCCTCTCCCTTTACTTAGATCTCGCCTAACACTGGTCGGGGCTTCACTATTCGAATCAAGTGATCTCTCTCGCTTGTTTAAATTCGATAACTCATCTAACCTTATAACTCGATTTCAAGAGAAGAGGATTTATCAAGTAAACTCACAAAGCTCATTAGATCTCTAATAGCATTCATACCTTCAAAGAAAGGTTCATAACTCCCGGTGATCATCTCCCGTGTCACCTGGGAGGACCTCCTTCTTGAAATCGTGAGCAATGAAACACTTCTTAATATGGGTATAAAGAAACGATATTCATCAAAGACTTTAAACCCATAACCGAAAGTAAATTCATAAAACTCGAAATTGCAATTTGTTGGAAATAACAACAGAAAGATAATTTCACAATAGTATCTACTTAATGGAAGCTTGTTCCTCACCATCGAATTACACCCTACAGTTCTCCCGATCAAAAGAATAATCGCATTTCAAATCGATAAGCAGACCCATAAATTTGTCTCAACTTCAACATTCTGCAGAATTTGAAAAGAAATGAATTCTCGCATTCAACTTTACCGAACGATAACATCCCTGGGGCTTCCGAAAATAAAAGAAAACTAGAACGATAAATCTTAATCTAATTCTAACTATCGGTTATCAAGATAAAAATGAAAACAAAAAGAAAACAAAAAAATAAAGAAAATGAGCCTTCAGCCTATCCGTCACTCTCGCCTCGTACGCCAAGCTACTTTCCTCTCTTCCGATAGCTGCGTATTTATAGGTTTTCAGCCAGGTCTTAATCCCAATGTAGCCTGCTGTGGATTTTAGAGTATCCAGGCCCAAGTCACTGTTCAAGTCGCGACCTCAATTCCTTGTCGCGACATCATCCATGTCGCGACCTCGATCTCACGTCGCGACCTTAGCTTCTTGTCTATACAGTCTTGAACTGATCGTTAGTGATGTCACGAATTCTATCTCCTCTTGTCACGACATCAATCGCTTTCGCAGTTTCAGACAGCTATGATGTCGCTGACGTCATTATCTTGTCGTGACATCAACTAAATGAAATGCACCTTTCAACTGATAACTTCTGCTGTCGCGACATCGATCTCTTGTCGCGACTTCTCTTTATGGAGCTTCAACCTTCAACTAAGCAAGTCTCGTGTCACGACATCGATATATGGTCGCGACATCAACTAATGGGGTCATAGCTCTTCACTTCTGAGGGCTTCGTACGTGGACTCACTAAATAAAACTCAAATTATTAATGGAATTTCGGCGTCAGCGACATCAACTTTAGTTCTCTGGTCTTCAATCGGTTGTTCTTTGGCTATTACCATTAACAATCTCGTCGTGACATCTAGTCAATACTTTGTATATTTAACCAGTCATTTTTGACGCCGCTACCCGATTTCATCGCCGCGACGCACTGGTTTTCCGCATCATTCAACTTGTCTTCGTGATGTCGCGACTTCCAATCTCTTGTCGTGACATCAACTAAAGGATCTGCAGGTTTCAAATATTTCTCCTGATGTCGCGACGTCAATCCCTTGTCGCGACATCACTTCATGGCTCCACAAGTCTCAACTGCTTGTTCCTGATGTCGCGACATCAGTATCTTGTCGCGACTTCGATTCATGACTGTAGCACGTTTGAACTGCGGGTTCTGATGTCACACTGGACCCCAGCCGCAACCTCACCATTCTCTTTACAAATTTCACGAAAGCGCCCTACGCCGCGACTTCTATAGCTTGTTATCCATGTCGCGACCTGCATCGAATTCCTTCACTTCCTCGATGTCACAATTTCATGATCGATCGTAAAACCCCAAACCGCATCAATGACTCTCAAATCAGCTTCTTTCATTTCGCTATGCCAATCGACCGCACTTTTATTCAATTATTTCTCGCATTTTCTACGCTTTCTCTTCCTTCCATTATGCCCAGCATCAACACAAGATTCTTCACATTCAAATCAACTATTCTCGTTGATAAGGAAAATTGCCAGAAAATGGACTAAAAATAGATGACTTTTAAGCTCATCAGCTATATATGAATATATGAATACAATAGTGCATAGATGCATTCATGATATATGATAGACAAAACTAAATGATAGAAAAAGATATGACTATATGTAATATAGAGATATGAGAACCAGAATATGAAACTACAGATGTGAGAATTAATACGAGTAAAGTAATGATAGTATATATATACAATCTTGATAATTAAGAGTTATTCCATGGTTTTATAAACATGTACGTAAAATATGATATGAAAAAAATATCCTGGATTGTCCGCTTAGAACCTAGTGGTAGGGATAGATAGGCATGCCCATAGAAGATACAAAGCTGTCAGAAGATATTCATGTGACAAAGATATCGAGGTCCTGCTTGGTCATGACATAGATCCCGTTGATCAAAGTGGCCCCAAGGGTCACCAATAGACGTGAGATCACCAGATGCTGATAGTACCTTCCTAGTACCGATAGCATACGGCATAGGTCACTCCGTCTCGTATAGTGACGATAATTCTGCATATCAGACAGAGATCACCGCTCAGACAAAGGATAGTAATCTTTCTGCAATATAGTTCTCAGATCCGCTTCTAAGGTATTTGCATACGAAACCTAAAAGGAAATGACATGATATGTGAAGCATAACATCAAGCATGCTGGATGAAAGTGATAAGACATGAAAAGTACAGTATATGAAAGAGAAAAGTATATGACAAGTATACCAGTACAAGAAATAAAGTGTAATGACACGAAATAAATATGATAGATAAAATATATGAAAAGTACAATATATGAAAAGCAGAGTATATGAATATCACATGAAAGGATAGTATATGATAGTATAAGATGAAAAGCACAGTATATGACTATCATATGAAAAGTATAATAGGAAAACAAAGATAGGAAATGCACAAGACATGAACATAGTATAGCAAATGGTATATGAATATAGGTATATGAAAATAGTACATGAATGAAGACATGAATATAGTATATAGAAGGACAAAGTATAGTACACCTAAAAGGATATGAACAAGTAAAGTACTGTAGAAAGTAGAGAAAAGAGAAACGTAAATGAAAAGTATAGCATGGGCGTGTAGCCACAATATGAAAGAAGACATGATATAGGTATAAGAGAAGAAATGATATATATATATATATATATATATATAAATAGTACATGGAATGCAATAAGTCATAGAACAGAAACATGATAAGTATAGGATATGTAAAGCATAGAACAGGAATACAGCAAAAGTATAGATAAAAGATATACCAAAGACATAGAATATGTACCGAAAGAGATTGACATGCAATAGGCAAAGTATATATGATGATAAGTACCAGTTATAGAAATCAGATAGATAGATGATATGCATATGTATAAGCTTGTGATAGTCGCCATTGGTGGTTGTCCATGCTTATGTTCCCACTAAGCGTAGTTTAGCACGTGTTCAATCCGTAGGCATCAAGACAAGGCTAGAGGACAGACATTCCACACGCACAAAGAAGGCCGTACCTGTAGGATAGTGCTCACCTCGCCACGGGGCTCGCAATCTCGAAGTTTTGTAATAGTAAAATCAGAATAGTACAAGTAAAGGACCTCTGTATATGTGTATAGATTGTATACACTCACTCCTGGTATTCTTTGTATATGTACAAATGATTTTGTTATTACCGAAATCGTTATGGCACCAATAAGAAGGTGCATGGGCCAGAAAGAACAGTCAATGAGAGTCCCAAAGATATGCGATATAGTATAGATAGATACAATCACGCCCCGGACTTCGGTTCGGATCCGCCAATCGGGTCGAGCCGGGATCGGGGGCGTGACATGGGATCCTTGCCTTTAGGGGCAATCCCGCCTCTTATGTCCAGGCTGATGGTAGAAGTAACATGTCATCCCGCCTCGACCAATCCCACCTGCCATGAATACATAGCCACGGCCTAAACCCTTGCGAATCCAAAACCTGCTTCTTTTCCTCAGTCCAGGTTAAGAATGACTCTCCTTCCTCTTGCCACTAGCACCCACATCTTGGATGCTCCGTACGTCCTCTAGCTCTCTCTCTATGGTCATAGTCGTCCTGACCATCGAGTCCCCTCCTCCCATGTATGTTAGAGGATGATGTGCCTGAAACCTCCGAGGCCACTCGGTCCCTCCTCGCCCACCACAGACTAGTCCGTAATGGTAGCGCGTACTCTACAACGCCGGTCTCGCACAATGATGGCAATCAGCAGCTCCATGTTTCTATAAAGGCCTCGTGGTCAAACACGTGGTGGTTGGCCATTGCTTCGTGGACTAATTCTTACATCCCCCGACCCCGACTCAAGCATCTACATGTCAAATGACAACAAATTTATTAAATTTCTATCTCAGTCTAACTAGTAGTGCACATGCCAACCACTAATAGACTTAGTCATCATGAACTAACCCGTTCATCCTATTTTTCCTTAATGGTGCTAATCGCCAACCACTAATACAATTTTCTTTAATTCAATTTCTGAAATTTTCACGTTCATTATGTTTTCCGAACCACTAAGGTCATGTTTTCTAACCTAGTGTTCACCTTTTTCCTATATACATCATACCACGTATATATATATTTTTTTCACGCAATTTGTAACACAGAATTACGCAATCACAAACATGGAAACACACATCAGAGCACAACATGGAACACAATGCATTCAAGTGTTCTAATCCTATCCCGTGATTGCCTAGGTAATCACATACCTAAACCCTGACATCGAGCTGTGATGCTCATATCAGACACACCTTAATAGCCATGGCCTAAACCCATGTCCCTCAAGCCCTAGGTACTTCAGGAGCTATACTGATACCGTCGTGAAGCCAGCACGAACCGCACCATGGATACCCACACCCGAGCCCCCAGGTAATCGCCACCTGCCGTGATACTGCCGTGAACGCCCTATCTCGGCGGTCCTCCCACGACGGGGTGAGCAAAGCCTAGTAGTGATAATCTCCTATAAGGGTTACTCCCACCTATGCCTCATAGTGATCAAACAAACCCATACACATCCAAGTGAAAATGTCTACATGAATGTTGTATATCATGCATGGAATGTCTTTTTGCCCATATCCTCGAGTCACTCACCGACTCCCTCACACATGCCTATTCCAAGTGTGATGACCGTCACTAGTAGTACCAATGACACACGTATACCGAACCCTTACCGACTCACCAGTACCCACTGCAAATGCTAATGGGCAAACTAATCGCGAGTCAATCCCGACTCCTATCACACAACTCGAAGTCTATGTGTTAATCGTGTGTCTTATTTGGGCAACATAAATTTTGGCTCACGCCGCGGGTCTCTTACACCCATACAGAATTTTTGGCTCACGCCGCGGGTCTCTTACACCCATACAAAAATTTTGGATCACACCGCGGGTCTCTTACACCCAAAGTTCCAGGCTTTTCACCTGAGGATATTAACGATCCCCTTCTTGCTCCGTCCAACACACATTAATTTATTTTCATTTGTTTTATTCATTTTATACCACCGTGAGTCTCAAATTGACGATGTCCGTTTTGAGCTCACACACATTCACCAAGAATGGTGAATTAACCATTTCTATGCACCCACACCCGACTCGACGCGATGATACTGTGCATATGAAATGCTAATGTCACTGCAATTTCTCATTTTACATGTATGATGCACACTACATGAATCATTCACATCAGTTGTACTTCATATCAACTACCATGCAAACATATATCGCACGCATATAAGTTCCATATATTTCATGCCAATATACATATACACATATATCATGTCAAGCATATTAGCATCCATCAATCCATGACTAAACAAATGATGTCACACAGCCTTCCTTAGGCTAACTCATGGCAATTCCTACCTAATACAATAGCCTACAACATGCCATGCAATGGTCATGTCCAAGCCCGGCTATTCACATCGACACAACCAAGCAACATGCACACCTGGTGCAAATCATAGATTTCAGAATAGTTATGATCCCCCATTGTCCTCCATAAGCACATGGCTGGAATATTGACTCAATCTTCTTTCCATAGTGTCCAAGAACACCCAAAAAGGAGTTCAGATGAGGAAGTTATGGTCGTCCGAAGTCGGAGGTCACGCATGAATAACCAGCTCTAGCTGGCCAGCCCTAGCCGTTCAATAGCCCTGGAAAAACATTGATTTCAGTGGGTTATGTTTAAAAAGAATATGGCTAGAATCTTGGCTCAATGGGCTTTCCATAGAGTCCAAGAAAACCCGAAACGGAGTTCGGACGAGGAAGTTATGGCAGTCCGAAGTTGGAGGTCACACATAAATAGCCAGCCATAGTCGACCAGTAATAACCTTTTAGCAGCGCTGGAAAAACATTGATTTCAGAAGGTTATGTTCACCCACTGTCCTCCACAGGAATATGGTTAAAATATTGACTCAATGGGCTTTCCATAGAGTCAAAGAACACTCAAAACGGAGCTCGGACAAAGAAGTTATGACCGTCCGAAGTTGGAGGTCACACATGAATAGCCAGCCCTAGCCGACCAGCAACCCTGGAAAAATATAGATTTCAGAGGTTATGTTCACCCACTGTCCTCCACAGACATATGGTTGGAAGCTTGACTCAATGGGCTTTCCATAGAGTCCAAGAACACCTAAAACGGAGTTCGATGCAGCTAGTTACACTGTCAGCCGAGGCCTCAATGGAACTCCAGCCCTAGCCTGGCCAAAGAGCCTCTAACCGCAGCTCTACCGACCCTAGCCAAGAGTCACGACCTAGTCGCTAGCCGGCTGGCCTAGCCGGCTAGCCCTTCCACTTAGACTGTTCAGGGTAAACGGACCATAACTTGGACTACAAAGGTCCGATTTGGGAAATTCAAAAGCCTAACATTAAGTTCACTGATGTGGATACAATTTATCTAAAGGACACACTACCAAATTCCCTTTATTTCCCTCCCAAAAACCAGTCCTAAAGTCTGGCTAATGCGTATGATCAAAATAGGGTAACTTCCCATGGTTTAAAATGCAATCAAACATTCCCCTTGGGGCAAAACACCACCACACAGCCCTTAGGGTAGAAACTAACCAAAGTAGGAGTGTAAAGTTCTAATTTCTCAAATCTGTCTAAACTCCCGCTTCCTAGCCTCACGCGAAACTCTTTCAGGGAAGCACTTTTCTTCTTGATATGTCGGAACCGGTCCTTATCAGCTGAGAAACCAGAGAAGGGTGGAGCTTCTGAAGCTTTTCTTCCCCTTTTTCTTTCTCATTTTCTTCACTGGGATTACTGGGTTCAAAGTCAAGCTCGAGAGTACCTTTTTTTTTTTTGCCACATGTCAACACCCTGACTCCTTTGGATTACCCTCAGCCACCTTATTCATCTACCTTGATCCTTCTCCTGTCATATGTGTTGCCACATGTCTCTTACGGGTCCCACTTGAGCTCTTTGTTTGAGTTACCCTACACTTGACACGTGGCACACTGTGGACCAATCATCACGTGCCAAGTGTCCCGTACTACCCTCGCTGTTCGAAAACGTGAAATCTCGACTCATCTAGAATTCGACGGAATTTGACGTAAAATTCTAAATGTGGTGCAAGGGCTAGATTTCTCACAGAGACACCTAACCCGGGAAGTCCGGCTTCATCATTCAAGACATAGAAAATTTTCATATTTTCACTCTGAAATTACTATTTTACCATTTCTCAGAAAAATTGAATTTTCTCGGGTTTTATATATTAACTTAAATTTAATTTAATTTATAAACTAGTACAACTTCATTTTTATCAAAAAAACATATATGATTGAATAAAATTTAAAGGGTAAAAAAAATGAAATTGTAAATATTTAAAATAGGATTAATGAGATAAATAAAAATTTATTCAATATTAAAAAACTGTAATTTATTGACCAAATGCATTTCAGAAATTTTCATATGTGATTTTAAATATTAAATTCCCATTTCCAAGTATAAATTTATATTAAAGATACATTTAGAAATTGAAAATAAAATAGTTAAACAACAAAATTCTAATATCTTAATCATATATTATAATAATAATTAGTTTTAAAATCCCTATGCTACAAAAGAGATAGCCAAATATCAAATTTTATAAACGAATCCTTGAAAATCTCAATTACTAACCAAGCATTTAAAAATATTAACAAAAAATTGGGGCCACTCAGTAAACTCAGTCAAACCCATACCACGTGCCAAAACTAGTCGGACTAAATTGATCCGGTTTTATTCACGCTTAAATTTGATGTACCTCAATCCTCCAAAATTGCATTTAAAAGCGACGCCCACAAATAACCCATATCATACTCTATATGTATGTATACATATTTAATATAAGAATAAAACATGAGAAAATAAAGTATGTTTGGTTACAAAGTTTCAAAACTGTTTTTTATTTTGAAAAACAAAGAAAACAAGGACTCCTAAGGAAAAAATCACCTAGAAAATAAATTTAATGATCATGATATAGCTTTGGTCTATTCATAAGTGCTAATTCAAGATAATTTGTCAAGTTTTGAAGCATGAAGTCGTTTTCCATCTAAAGAAAAAGAAATTTTTATTTTTAAATATACATAATAGAATTAGAATTTGGCTTGATTGAGAGTCAAGATGCATGCTACAGTCAGTCCTGAAGTGGTTATACATCCAAATTCCGAAGACAAAGAAACTAAAATTTACCTGACACATGAATAGACTTTGGAAATTTGGTCAAGTCCCGGAAGTCGTTGTCCATCTGAAGAAAAAAGAAATAAGAATTTACTTAATGCATATGAAATAGATTTGGAACTTGGACTTTAAGAAGAAATAAGAATTGACCTAATACATATGGAATAGACTTGAACTTTGGTTCAGCTTAAGGGTCGAAATGCTTCAAAAGTCTTTGAAGTTGTCTGGAAAAAGGGAAAAAAAAAAAAAAAAAAAAAATATATATATATATATATATATATATATATATATATATATATATATATATATATATATATATATATATATATATTTAACTGGAATAAACGTAGAACTTTGGTTCAGTCAAGGTGAGAGTCAATCAAGGTGACATATAAGTCCCCTTGAAGTCATTGTCTAGAAAAACAATCACCGAGACAAGAAATTCCAATAATGTTACAATGAAAGATGTATGCTAAAAGATATTTCTTTGTCATAATCTTTAGGCAAAATAAATCGTATGCTTCTGTAACGCCCTGTCTCAAGAGAGCCAGACAGTGCACGAATCAAAAATAGATAAGAAATACAAGTGAACTTGTAATATTTTTAATTATTATTATGATGAAAATATGAATGATACACTTATAGAACCCGGAATTGTATTAGAACAAGGGTTAAAATCGTAATTGGTCAAAAAAGAATATGAAAAATCATAAAATGCAGAGAGATTTCGCCATAATAAATAACAAAGCTTAAAGTGCAATTTTGGAAAGATGGAGGACATACTTATGATTATAAAATATGAGATCAAAATGGAAGAGACAACCAAAGTCTCATTTTGGTCTCCAAAGGTTAGGCAAAATGTGGAGAGGAGAAGAAGGGAGAAAGAAGAAGGAAGAAGAGGAAGAAGAAGGAGAAGGAGAAGAAGATCCAAAACCAAGGTATGTTTTTGTCTTGAAATCATGGTATTTTGAATTCCTAAGTGCTCGCTCTCGAGAATAAATAAGCCTTGTCTAGGTTTTCGTGGAAAATCACACAAAACCTGATTTGTTGAAGCCAGGGTAAAACTTGTACTTGGTAAAGAATAAACATGCAAGCCATCATAATTCTATGGTTTGGAAGGAATTTATAATCTTAAGTCAATTTTTAGGATTTTGACCTAAGGTTTTGTTAGATTTCAGCCCAAACCACCAATACATACAAGTATAATTAGTTTTGAATGACTTTCATGTTGATTATTGAGGAGGTATTACGGCTCTTGAAGACCGGTTGTAAAACAAAGGAGAATGTTGGGTTTTAAAGGAATTCGCCAAAATTTTTGTGTAAACCCCTGTTTTTGTTTCTTTACGAGTAAATTAAAAAGCTAATCATCCAAATGAATTGATTCTACTGGTAAAGAACCATAAGAGATATGGCTATAATGTATAGAAGGGACCAAGAGCAAATTGTGTAGCCCAAGGCTCCCAAATACGGATCGAAAAGGTGAGCTCGTGGTAAATTTCACCGATTATGCTTTGTTTTGGGTTTTGTTGTTGTGTTTTGGCCATAAGTGGAGTTTCACTCATCCAAATTGAGTGATTCAAAATTATGGGTAAAATATACTTCTAGGGGAATAAGTTAGCTGAAGGAAGTGAATGCAAATTGTAACCCCAAAGTGCCCAGAAATTTTTCCAAGTGGAGCTATGTGCAGATTCTGTTCTGCCAATTTGAGTAATCTAGATATAAAATACAATAACTTGAGTTTTGGTGATCCAAATGGGTGATTCCACTGGAGAAGAAACCTTAGAACCATAGCTTCAAAGGTCGAGAAGAAAATAATTTCTAATTTATGGAGTTAAGACCCCATAAATCAAGTGATAACAGTAGGTGATTCAGTGAGTTAACCAATTTAGCATCAAAACATGTCAGAATTTGTGTTATGTGGTTGGAGGGCCTTAGAGAAGGAATTTTAAATTGAAAATTTAAAGAGATGTCATTGATATATAAAGGACTGATTTGAAGAGTTTAATAATTTTTTGAAGACCGTTTGAATAATTTTTGGGTAATAAAGTCTCAGAGTATTGTTGGAAAAGGTTTACCAAATGAGTGGTTTTTGTTAGGGGCTTTTAGTGCTTAAGGTAAATTGTTAATTTGGCTTTATATGAATGTTGTGTGACCTAAAGTGACTTGCGTGTGAAGTACGTTGTTTACGCTTATACGCAGCGACACACGCTGCCGTATTCGTTGAGTGTGTAGGCTAAAAGCAAAGGCGGGAAAGTAGTGGAGTTGTGCTCAAGTTTCGGGAAACAAAGAGGTGAGTGTTCTAAACCTATTTTTCTAAATACTAGTGTGTTATTATTATAAACTGTTTTACACTGGTATTTAATGGTTTTGATGGTAAACCATATTTGAAATAGTGTAAATTGTGTATACAGGATTTGGGACATGTCCTATATGCAACTGTTATGCTGCCGAAATTTTATAAAATCATAAGTTTAGAAAAGAAAAATTTTTTATAATGAGATTGAAGCAACCTGGGCCAATTTCACAGGATTTTCAAGTCATTAGGAGGTAACGGCCGATTTCAGAGAGTACTCTGCACACCCGCTCGATAGTGGGGTGGGGGTGTGTCATTTTCATTCGTAGAACCTGTTGTCAAATTTGATGTCGCAGAAGTTGTTGTATCATATTTTTTGACACAACTCATCTAATATTTCTTGAGATGAATAAGGAAGAGTAGAGGATGATATTGAGCACTAATGGACGGATCAAATCTGGAAGATTGGATCACGTTTGGTGAGTTTTCTATGGGAAGCAAATATTCCATTATGATATTTATGGAATGAAATTAGGATCTTTGATGAGCCAAAATCCGAATATTTGGTGAGATAATTATGGAGATAAAATATAGATAATAAAGGGATGATTGCACCAGTTAAGGGAACCTTCCATAAACATAGACCGAAGATCATCTTGCAAATCAAGGAGAATATTGAAAGAGATATTGAACCATGAGAATAAAATGGGTACTAGAAGACGTTTCATGGTGTCCCTCCGGGCCACACCAAAGCTGAGTTAAAGATTTAGAGGTCGTGGAGGTTCCATAGCATTAAATGTTATTTTTATGTTATGTATGCATGAGTTTCTATGGGAAGAATTTGGGCATGTGGGATAGATGACGTGTTTGGTGGGAAGAGGGGATCTCATTCTAATGCTTTCTATGAGGTAATTAGGAAAAAGATAGCGTTGGAGGAAATGGGCCTTGTCTCATTTGTTAAGACCAAAGTAACCTAATCGATATATAGCAACACTTCAGATCTGGGCATAGCTCGCTGATGTAGGTCAGCGAATTAGGTTTAAATCTATTTTTTTTTCCTCCATAATTTATTTCTTTCCACTTTTCCTCTCAATTTTCTTTTCCTACTATTTTTCAGGTTCCAATTGGAGCCTTAATTAAGCTTCGTTTGAAACCCGAAAAGTACTAAGGAAATAAAATAGAGAGAAAAATAAAATTTTTTGAGAAATCTTTATTATATTTGATTTTTTTTTTATATTTTCCATGGTGAAATTAAATATGAAAAAATTATTTTACTAAGTATTTTTTTTTCTTTCCCTAATACTTTTCGGGTTCCGAATGAAGCTTTAGTATTACCATCCCCTTGCCTCCCTAACTTATTTTCTAGTCACTGGAGCATATCGAAGTCTAATAGAAATTTTATATGATAATAATTGATGAATTTGGCCTTATTGATATGCATTTAAACTTCTTTTTTTTTTTGTGGATTTTTACTTGTTACTTCGAGTCACATATTTTGTTAAAGTTTCATCATTGTACTCTTTCTTTAATCATTTTGATTAATGGATTATTAAGTATCAATATACTCATGGGGATATGACTCATAATTAGAATCATGTTAAAATCTTATGTTCATGAGCCTGCCTACTTATATTTGTTTGTGTGATTTGCTAATAGCTCTGATAATGGAAATAGCGGTATTAGATCAATTTCTTTTGCTATATTTGATCTATAATATTCAAATAGTATTTAAAATAAATATACATTCTTGTGTAAGATAATAAATATGAAAATAATAAAAGTAAACAAAATATAGTTATATAGTTAATAAAATAATATAATGAACAACCATTTGAAGTCAACAAAATTAGAAGAAGAAAAAATATATTTTTCTAGAATATGATATATTTTTAATAACTAAATATTTTAATTCAATTATTGTATAAAATTAAAACTACTAAAGTATTTACATTCATAAATATGATGTAACAACAACCTTGCCACTAATGAAAATATAAGTCATGATAGTGATGTTCTCCCTTTACTTTCCTCTCCATTTTTCATTTTTGAACAATCTTTCCTCTCCCTTTTAACGTCCACATTTTTAATTGTATATGAACCCTTAACATAATAGTTTTATTTATATGTACATCTTAATCCTAATGGGCTAAACATACATCTTTTTTTTTTTTTTTTACGATTATTCACTTTGCATTACATTATAGTATTATGTTCTTCATAAATTTGTCCCCATTTTGACACGAACCTTGGACTCCTTCCCTCTGTATGCCCGCTTGAGCTCTTAACCACTTGAGATAGGTCTTATTGGCAAAGGTCCATACATATATATTTTTTTTCAATCAAGGCAAGGGTCCATACATCTTAATCCTTTACATAACCAAAAAAATTGTTGGTTATATATATGATAATTCACATACATTTTGGGCTTGTTTGGTTATAGTTTTGGAAAACATACTGTTTTTTGTCTTAAAAAACAAGGAGAATAAGGAAAACACAGAGAACACGTTTGGTTCCCATTTTTGTTTTGAAAAACACATAAAACATGGAAAATATTAAATTCAGAGAACAAGAACAATTTTCAAATAACACCTAAACTGATGTTCTTTGCATTTTCAAAAATTGTTCTCAAGAACAATTTAAACAAAAAAAAAAAAAACCCAAACATACGCTTTATCTCCTGATGAGTTAATAACTTGATATAGTCTCAACATCTGATATAGGTTAATCTCTTGATGAGTTAATAACTTGATATAGTCTCAACATCTGATATAGGTTATTTATTAGTGTAATAGATTTTAAGCTTGTCCAAAAAGCTCTTTATGATGACTTCATGAAACAATTTGGGCAAAGGTGTAAAAAATCATCTGGAGTTTTCGTGAAAGTACAACTAACACCCTATACTTTTTTTTGGTAAAAAAAAATTGAAGGGTTTGATTCCGTTGCTCAAATACCCATAGCCAACTTTGCCAAGTCAACTAACAACTGTGAATTCGGCCATTAGTTGCTGACGTGGTGTCTGTGTTGTAGGGGGACCCACTCTTCACTCTCCTCTCTCTTCTTTCATCTCTCCTCTCTAACCCTCACCAAGCCCCCCAACCCCTCCCTTACCCACACAGCCTTAGCCCTAACACTTCGGTCGTGCTCAAGCCATTTTTTTAAAATTTCTTATTAAAATATAAATAAATTATTGGTTATTTTAAATTTACTAAATAAAAAATAAAAAATTATTTTTAAAATATAAATAAGATATTCATTATTTAAAATAAATTAGATATTAAATATTTAATATTAAAATATATTAGTTTTAACAAATATTAAATTATTAAAACTCATCCATTTAAAATAGATTAGTTTTTAAATAAATGTTAAAAAACTTATCCATTTAATATTAAATGTTAGAAAATCTCTATCCATTTGAAATAATATCTTTAATATTAAAATATTATTCAAAAGTCATTCCATTTGAAATAAATATTACCAATATCTATTTAAAAAAATACTAAATAGTAAAACTCATCCATTTAAAATAGAATAGTTTTTTAAATAAAAATGTTAAATATTTCATTTTTTTATTATTTAAAATAATATATTTTTAATGCTGGGTTAATATAAATTTTGATAAAAATCAATGGATGAATTTTTTTTTAAAAAGAAAATCAAATTTATTTTAAAATATTATTTCAAAATTTAATATTTATCTTACTATATTATTAATGATTGTAAAATATATTTATATTAAAGATATTAAATATTTTAATTAAATCTAATTTATTTTAATGAAAATAACTATACATAAAATTAAAATATTTTTTTAAAATAATGTATAGTTTATTCATATTTTAAAAATAAAATTTTATTTTTCATTTAATAAATTTAAAATAAAATTAATTTTTATTTAAGATATTTTAAAATTAAAAATATAATTTTAATAAGAAAAATTAATAAAATGGCCTAAGTAATTTCCCATGCTGGGGTCTAAATTGCTGGGTGATCGAGAAGTGGGGGATGGGCCTAGGCTTGGGTGGGTGAGGTGTTCAGTGAGGGTTTGAGAAGAGAAAAGTGAGAGAAAAGAGAAAAGAAGAGAGATGAGAGTAGGACATGCCAAGGATAAAAATATCGGTTTTGACGAATATATCGGTACTTGAATTTTACGAATATATCGGATATATCGAGGATATATCAGAGATATATTGGTGAATATTTTATATATAAAATATTTAAAATTTATTTAAAATGGTAACAAATTTTAAAATTTGATAAAAATAAGTAAGAATGCATATATTAAAGTTATTTTATAAATATAATGTATATAAGTATAATCAAATATCAAATTATCAATAAATGAAAATATATTAATACTTAGATTTTAAATATATAAATATAAATTTTTGAAAATAGGTCAAGAAATACTTATTTCATTATATAAAAACAATTTATGTATATTATATAAAATACTCTTTTAATATAAAATTAAAATATGAGGTTCCATTATTTTGATAAATGGAATTATTTATAAGCACAAACATATTATATATAAATCTATAACCCTGTTATGTTGTGACGCCCCATTTCTCGGAGGTCCGTTGACAACCCGTCAACCTGTGGAATACTTGTGGATGTCGGGTAACCCGACACCACTCATAAAAATCGGGCAGAGTTAATAATGAGTAAAAATGAGTAAATATATCCCAACATTAAAATGAGTAAAAATGGCCACTTGGGCCCATACATCAATACTCACAAAATATATCCCAACCAACTATATTACATGGTACAAGAGTTAATAATTCACTCTTAATTCATCACAATCCGGCTTTCTTCTAAAATCGTGCCTCTAGCGGTTCGCCCCCATGTACACTCCCGTACCTAAAACACATCCGATTAGGTGAGCAATGCCTAGTAGTGATAATTTCCTACATGGGCATTCCCACCTAAGCATTATCATGCAGAAACAATTACACTCAAGCAAATACATGATCCTACTTGAATGTCTATATGCTCATTCTCATGTCTCGAGTCTCATCGACTCCTCACACATGCCTAAAACCAAATGCGAAAATACGAACAAAACAGTGCTTTTGTTCTCAAAACTTACTACCGAGGTCTAAGAAATATATTGACTACCCTCCGAGGCTTAATATGTTGGATAACCCTCCAAACAATTCATGCCCTCCAACGTGAATTGCTGACATCCCCCTAACACAATTCTCCGAAAATCTTCCATCGAAATTCCTTTCACAATATTTTCATTTTCATTCTTTTCATGTCATGCACTCACTCCGATTATTCCTAGCGCCCCAAAGGTATATTAGACGCCCCAAAACTCCGGGAGGGTCCGTTGACTAATTCATTAACCCGGCTGGAATACAGTGGAGGCCTGGGTTACCCGGCCACTTTAGAAAATCGAGCGTAGCCTCCCTTTGTACGGGAGCTCTACCTAAATACATAAACCCGCATAACCCGTCCCAAACAATCCAATATATGCACATATATCCCAACATGAGTAAAATTGCCTCGGGGCTCATAAAACCAATACTCATAAGATCAATTATCATAACTATCCTTCAATTATCTCCCAATAATTCAATAGTTGATTGCACTTTTATACAAACACAAACATATATTAAAATCTACAATTCTAATGCATGTTATGTCCAAAACCATCAAGCCACAAACCGGCTTCTTCAAAATCAACCTCAAAATGAGTTGTCTCCTCGAGCGCCTTTGTACCCGAAAAATAAAGGGGGTCCGACCTGGGTGAGCTAAAGCCCAATAGGAGAATCGCCACCCATGCAAAGGCAATGTGCTCCAAAGTAAACACACACTCAAGTAAATACATGATCCTACTTGAATGTCTACATGATTACCCCATGTCACGAGTCCTCACCGACTCACTCACACTTTCCTAAGCCATGTATGAGAAAATAATCATTTTCAAAACCAAACTTTTGTTCTTGAAAATATACTACCGAAATATTCGGTACAAATATGGGACTCACCCCTCCGAGGAATTGGTTGGTGAGCTCTCCAACGCCATGGTCCTCATCCAAATGATCCGCTCGCCCATCTCCCAACCCAATTCTCCCGAATATCATCCCGTGAAATTCCTTTTCGCAAACATGCCCGCTTTTGTTAAAAATACCTTGTCATGCACTCACACCTAATTCTAGTTACTTCCAAAGGTGATATGAAATGCATTATGCCATTTTCAAAATCATTTACACAATATGTCAATATGCATATTTTCAATCAACTACAATTACACACATGTAATTCCACACTTCAATCATCACCCAATCTAGCTCACTTGAGCAAATCATAATCATCACCAATGGCTTACAACACAATTTAATTCTATAATCGCGTCATTGCGTTAACACCTCGAGCATTAACCTAATAATTCTTTGATCGACCAACTCTCCAAATTAATTTCTACACATACCAAGCCATTCAATTCACACAATTTCAATGCCAAAACACATGAACCTTTATGGCCATTTCACACAAACCCGGATCGTTTAACATCTCCGAATCTACAGCTGGCCTCGTCCACGGGGGCGTTCCCACATGTCCAACCCTGCCACTTTTGGAACCGAATTTCTTACCCATTACCGGTCTCATAAACACCAAAGCATAATTTATTGAATAAATTATCACAAAAGGACCCATAACAGTCCGTAACAGTGTCTAGATTGCCCAAATCGGCTCCCAAAAATTCTAACACTTCGGTCCCATGTTTTGTACGATCAAGTTTGCCCATTCCCACTCTTTATCATCTCAAGCATGCATTTTAATGCCAAATTCCACACAAATAGCCCACTTCGCTCAAGGCCACGCCAACCCAAAATCTCAAAGAAATTTTCTACAATCTCGGTCCCAAGTTTTGGGACCGATCAAACGGCCCCTCACGGCCTCAAACCAACCGAAACATCGAAAAACCCTTAAAATGGGAATAAAACGCAAGTAGGGAGAAAATCCTACCTCTTGGAGTTGTCAAAAACTCGCAAACTCGGGGTCCACGCGTAGCCTGCTCCGCGTAGAACGTTTTCCCTTTCTTGCCCGGGCCGCCAACCCGGCGGATCGCCGGATCTTAGAGAGAAGCACTTCTCTCTAAAACCCTCTCAAATCCTAAGCTACTGCATCCTAAAATGGCTCCCACTTGTTTTTGTTGGCCTCATGTAGGAGATGAAGCACTATTCAATTTCGTCTTCTGGGGCCACTTAAATCAATCTCGAAAATGAATTCATTTTGTCCCTCTCTATTCCCAGATTCATATTCCTATGACTACCTCGGCCGTCCATTTTCATTATTTCTCTACTCATACCACTTATGGTACATGAGTACATGCTTTATGCGCCTTTCGTCGCATCGAAAAACGATTTATGGCACTCGAAATGCGATGCCTCGAAAAACGTGTCGACTCCGACTGTCTCAGAAAATTACGAAATTTTACGTGCTAACTAGATTTCGCGAGACGATTCCAACGGTATGATCCGCTTTGGCATCATCTCGGTATCTGCACTACTCACGGATTTTAACCGGTACTTATACTTGTAATCAAAATTACGATTTTGCCCTTTAATCTTAAATTGGAATTTCTCGGGTCTTACACATATGGAATGCATTATGCCAATCCCAACAACTCATGCTAATATATATAAAACATGTATATATTAACATAATTAAATTCACATAATTCATGTTATTCAATTCATAATCAATAACACCAAAATTAGCTCACATGGGCTAATTAACCACTAAAGCAATTCATTTTGAATCACCCAAACCACACAAAATCATACAACAAAATCACGTGAATAGTGAAACCCTCGGGTCGGCACTATTCACGACCACATAATAGGGATTTTCTCCACTTTTATTCAAACAAATGGAGACCAAATTTCATGTACAAATCGCTCTGAATGAACTTTCTAACCATTCACATGGTTTTAGCCAAAAATAACACAAGTAGGAAAAAGATCCCTACCTCCCTGGAGTTGTCTAACTCCACAAAATCGCCCACGCGAAAGCCCAGAAATGCAGAACCCTTACTTCTTGCTCAAGTGAACCAACGATCCAAACGACGGGAAATCTAGAGAGAGGTCTCTTCACTTCTCAAACCTGAACCCGCTTCACTCGCCGCATTTGTTCTTCAAATTTATAAAGCTATTTTCTCGCCTTATACTCATTTAACATTTCAATAATTCTCATCTTGTCCTTTGTCTTGATTTTAATATATTTAATTTAAGCCATTCATCTCCATCATCTCACTAATCACGCAGAACACGCTAGTCATTACGAAGATACGTAGTGAGTTTAATTTTATCACATCACATGTCTTTCACAAGTCGTTTTACGGCACTCGACACCCGGTGCCTCGAAAAACGTGAAATCCCGACTGTCTTGAAATTTGACGAAATTCGACATGGTAGCTAGATTTTGGGAGACGATTCCAACGGTGAAGTCCGTTTCGTCATCCGAGATCTAGAAAATTTTCATATTTTTACCGAAATGACCATTTTACCCTTTTTTCTTAAAAATTTGAATTTTTCCGCTTACACATAGGTGAGATGGTTGGAGTCTTTCTGCTTAACCATAGTCCCAAGCTATTCCCGTGAATGCAATTGTGTTATGTGATAGAGCTTTGCCGTCCTTGTGGTTCATCCTGGCTCGAATGGAAATTAGTCTCTGTGCTATGTGATATATATATATATATATATATATATATATATATATATATATATATATATATATATATATATATATATATATATATATATTTGAATAAAATAAGTATATTTTAGATTTCATTAAACCTTAGGATTTATATTTTTCTTTTCTTACGCTTTTTTTCTTTTCTTTTTTCCTTTTCTTTCCCTTCTTTTTCCCCTCTTCTCTGCACCGGGGAGGATCTCCCCTTCGGTCCTTCCTCTTCGCTGCCAGGATCTCGCTTCTTTCTTCCTCTCTCTTTCCTTTCTTTCCTTCCTCTTTCTCTTTTATATGGCTGGTGCACTTCGCCCTTCTCACTCTCTTTCTTTTCTTGCTCTTCCCCATCTCCCACTTTCCACTGCCTATCGTTTGACTGTTGCCATACTCTATCATTGCGTTAGAGATTTCTTCCGATTTTGGTTAGCTGGTTCTTAGATTTTTCGGCCAAAGGTGAGAATCGCAAACCTCTTCTTCAACATATCTTAATTTCTAGGGTTAGGGTTTGGTCAACAACTCGATGATAAATCGTCATAATATCAGCGATATATGTCGGTATTTCGGTTTAAAATCGATATTTCGCCAATAAATCGCATATAATTATGACATTTAAGCGATTTTTCCATCAAACGATAATCGGAGCAGCTTATCGTATCGGAGTTGATCGACACACGATATATCGTTGACATATCAATGGTATATCCCGATTTTTCATCCATGGGACACACGATACCATGTGGAGGCCACATCAGCAACTAACGATTGGGTTCACAGCCGTTAGTTAACTTGATGAACTCAATTACGATAGGAGATATTTGAGCTACGTAATTAAAACCCTTGAATTTTTTTGCCCCCTAAAAAGGTATAAGGTGTTAATATACTTTGGTTAAAACCCAAGGGATTTTTGCACCTTTTCAACTCTTCCCAATAACACTCTTCGTGTTAGTTATACTTTCGTTATATATATGACATTTCCTATAATTACAATAGGTTTATTTTAGAGGGTTGTTATTACATTATTCCAACGTTGTTAGGTCATATTTTGCTAATTAAACAAAATGATGAGAACAAACATTATTTAAAAACTATTTTACAACTAGCGAGAGGTGATGAAGATTAATGGTAGTAATTAATTAGGTTTGATATATTTTTCATTATGTACATTTAACTCAAATCATTTGAAGCTTATCTTTAAATTATATCTTAACTAATTTTCTAAATGGTACCCAAGTGCGTGATAAATCAACTATCAAATTATACTAAGTGGTAAATCAACTATCAACTTATAGAAAGTGATAAATCATGTAACGCCCCTTCCCCTAGTTGTGGCAGGTGAAAGGACATCACATAGGATAGAGACTTTTTAACCTGATTTTCTGACTTTACTGGGCCCATTTCCATCATAAATTCATAAGGACATAAACTTGTAAGACTACTACTATAGTGGTGTTTAAATTGTCCTGTACATATATGTCTGAGTCCATCTACTTATATTTATACAAGTTGTACTATCTCCAAAATATTACATTTATATATCAAACATAAAATCAAAAAACCTCGTAAGGTGGACTCCCCAATACGTATTATACAGTGAATATAGGATGTCTCTGACGACCTCTTTAGTACTTACACGAATGAAACACCCGTGCTAAGCTTATAGATTAGTGGGAACACAGGATAACATATATGACCACTTGTAGTGGTCCTCAATTACAATATACATTTCAAATCATTCACATATCAAAGTATTCATATCTCTCGTAGGAGTACATAATAGAAATCTTTTAACAGAAGGTACCCGTAGGTACACTACAAAACATAATTGAATTATGCTTTAGCATCAAAGCTGATTACTTTTATTTCCTTATGTTTCATTATTCAAATACTTATCATATAAGTGTTTGCCTGTATAGACTAGTAACAATGAATGAGAGGGATGCGACCAATGAGTGCCGAAGGTACTATCTGATGCGAATAGGAGTCTTTGAAAGGCACAAACAGAAGAATACGCACCACGTAACGAAGTGTTATAGCACTATGTAGGTGTTAGCCTTGAGCAGAGAGTGCGAAGCACTAAGCAGAGTGTCGAGCTATTGTCAGGATGTGCCTATTCATTCACTATTTGGTCTCCAGACAGGCAAACAATTATATATATATATTACTAAGCTTGTTATTTTGTTCTTAATCACATTCTTATTTAGATAACCTGAAGCAAAGAAGAGACGAGAACACAAGTTACGCCTTAAATAGGTTGGCCAGGCGAAGTGTTCAATACCTATCCATGTCACGTGCATTTATTTAGACTTTTGCCTTATGCATGGTAGGGCCACTCTTGATAAGATCCTGATTAAATCGATTTTTATACCTAATTATCACCTATGAATTCAAACAAAGGTGATGGCTTAGGGTGAAGAACAAAAACAAGACTATAGGTTCGCATAGGCGTAGAGGACTGCAGGTTTGCATAGGCTTAGGGGACCTTCACCTAGGCAAGGACCTATGCCAAGGCGAACAGCCACACCGAGGAGTGTGGCAAGCGCAGATTGGGGCTTGGGTTCACCCTAGGAGGACAAACCTTCCCACCTGGGTGGTACTCCTTCATAGTAGGAGAGAATGTTTAGGCTTTTATTAATGTGACATTTTGCCTATTCACTTAGAGAAAATTTTCAGCAAAACAAGCAACTCAAAACCAACCACAAAACTAACTTAAACCAACCAAAAACACCATTATAATGAGAGTAAGGGTTTCCTAACTAACAAATGGAAGAGTTCCATACCTTGATTTCTTGAGCACTTCAACTAGCCTTCCTTTTCTTCACTTCTTCCATTCCTTGAGCAAAGAGAACCAAAACAATGGAGAGCCGCAAACTAGTGGTCTCCTTATCACAACCATAAATACAGCTCCCAAATCCCCATAATGGATAATGCTTATCCTAGGAGACAATTTGTTCTCTTAATGCCATTTGGCTTAAATTTCTCCTTTTTGTTTTTTAGTCCTTCTTCTTCATTCTAATTGCAATTCAACTTCTCAAAATGCTATCTTGACATATAACATTTTCACTCCATGTCCATTAGGTCCCTAACTTTGAAAATTACCATTTTACCCTTTTAACTTCTTTAATAATTCTGGTTATATCATTTTTCACACTTAGCATTTAAATTTCCGAAAAACACTAATTTTATTTATATTATACCCTAAACATGCCATAAAACTACTAGGATATAATTAGATTATTACAAATCAACTATCAATAACATAAACATAAATTAAAAGGATATTTTTTGAAGCATATATGATCCCGAAATATATAAAAAGTAGATTGATATGCAATTTTAATATTACAACTTCTCCATTTAAATTTCAACACAAATAACAAGCAACACATAGAAAAATAACATGCCAACAGGTTCAAATGTAGAGTTCCTAGCTGAACTCTGAAGTACCAAAAGTTCATTATCATGGAGAATTCATTATTGTATCAACACGAAAGATGCAAATACACACACAAGAAAAATAACATGCCAACCCATTTTAAAAATATATAGAGTTCCTAACTAGACACAAGTACCAAAGAATTCTTCATTATCATGGAGAATTCATTGATTATTGTATCCAACACGAAAGAAGCAAATACACATAATTAGCTCTAACGTAAGCAACATTTGGATTTATGTCATGGAATGTAAACAACATGTTCAATATTAAAAATATAATGGATAATCACAATTTTGATTTTTCACTTCCATTTATGACTTTAGTTAACAACAAAAATATTAATAAACTTGATTATAGAGATTAATGTTTGAGTTCTTACAATTTTCCTACTTATAGTATTAACCATACTCAATGAGTATACAAGCCTTAGAAAAAATCCGTGTGTTAAAATCTTCTAAGAAAAAAGTACTTTTAGCTTCAAGAGTTGAACTAATTTACAAATTTCTTTAATCCTCTTTTTTAATTAATGGCTCAAACTCAAAGATTGATTACCTGGCCCATGCATTGTATTTAGGAACTTAATTATAGCAAGAGAAACAACTTACGTTCATATGCATAGTTCAAGGGTCTAGAAATATGCCTCCTAATATAACATGATTCAACATCAATAATATACTTTTAAGTAAAGCCTAAGTCCACAAGATCAAAAATTCAATTTCTTTGTTCAAAACGTAAGTCCACGAATTATAATAATTCAATTTCAAGATTTTAAGAATTCCATTAATAAAATATAAGCATTAAGAGATTAATAATTATAACAAATTGAAGCCTTATTTACCTTATTTTTGTATTACTTTGTGCGAAATTCATCTTACCTTCTTTTTGCATAATGTTTGTTGCTGAAAAGCCATACCGGCATCTTTGCAAAGCCAGGTTGAATTCATTGTGATGATAATCATAACACCAAAAATACAATGAAATAAATGCAAAAAAGAGGTGGAAAGGAAAAAGAATATGAAATGATGTAAGATATGTGCCGACCTTTTTAACCATGAACTCCAATTCTCTCTATCTTCCTTTTGAGTCGAGCCATATTCACTATAATGAAGACAAGTAGCCTATCCCTACGGTTTCATGAAGAATAGAAAATAAACATGCCTCAAAGAGACTTGTTTAGGCAATTGCCACATATAGCCCAAAAATCAGGAAAGCCCATTGTCATGCTTACAAGAACCATGTCATGTATAGACCCATCTTCATCATCTTCCTCCTCATCTTGAACATGTTTATGATTTTGATCATTTGGATTGGAGCAGTTGGCTGATAGTGGAAGCCCACAATGTCCTAGGTTCCCTCCATAAATGGATGGATCATTGAATGTCAAAAATTGGTTGATTGTTGGAATTGGTCTTGAGAGGAGGTTATGCGACAAGTTCAAATGATTCAATGAAGTTATTGAAGACATGTTGGGAGGGATTGGGCTGGCGGTTGCATGAGGAGGTCGAGTTTTACAGCCCTTGCATGCCTTCTGTGTCTCGGAGTATCTTTCCAATCCAATTGGTTTGGGATAAATTCAAAGGTACTTTCGTCGGGTCGTGATTCCATACGGGATGTCCCCATAAGTTATTGCTAGCAAGATCTATCAAATTCTGGCCCGGCAATATGCTTTGAATACCATATCTTGTCTGCCAGACTAGCTCCATGTGATAAGAGTAGGAAGAATACGTCATATCCTCGTCAAATTCTGTTTGTAATAAGGCCATAAAAGTTAAAGTAATCAAATCGCCTAAGCATTGTGGGATGGATCTTGATAAATAGTTAAATGCAAGATCCAAAATGTGGAGATGAGAAAAGCTGACCCACAGATTACTTGAATCTCCTGTGAACATATTGCCTGCAATGTGTTCCTTCAAATGATAAACACATTCTTTCTCCAATCCATTTAGGTATCTCACCCAGCTTTGTTATTTCAGATCGGGTCTGACTCTGTAGGTTTGTAAACACAGAAGAGAGTTCCCGGTAAGATTGTTTTCACCCGATATTAGATACCCAGCAGTGAAGATATTGAACACATCCATTTCGGAATCCACCCGGAAAGCTTGTTTTGGATAAATCTATGGCGTAAAGGCTGGTTCAAATTGTTCCATTTCTTTGGAATCTTTCTAGAACAGTGATTGTTCGAGAAGGTGATTACACTCAAATACTTTATTTTTATCAATTGATGCGGGAATGCTACCATTTAACAAGTTGCGAAACATGAA
The DNA here is from genome assembly GCA_016808115.1 of Tetrastigma voinierianum. Lineage (NCBI taxonomy): Eukaryota > Viridiplantae > Streptophyta > Magnoliopsida > Vitales > Vitaceae > Tetrastigma > Tetrastigma voinierianum. The sequence goes on along the minus strand of JAEQBH010006243.1, from coordinate 110,722 downwards.
GGACTTCCAGGCTTGGTAGTCATGATGTTTGAGGAGTGGACGATAATAAGTGTTTCCCGGAAGAGCCATGTCACATTAAAACTACATGGGAGTCGGCCCACCAATCGATTGAAGCTTAAATCCACAAAATATGCTGTTGAGCTAAAGGATATACAATTAGTTTCTAGAAAGATCCTGACAATTAATATCCTAGTTTCCAGCCGATACGGTATACATGCTCCGAGAAATCCCCATTTTTAGGGTATATTCGAAGTCTCTTTTGAGTTTCTAAACCAACTAGGAACACAGGAGATACATCGCAGTTGGAAATATCGATATGCTTGAGATTGAAGGGAGGAATCCATTCAGGTCTCACATGAAAATGGAAAGACTGCTCTTTAAGTGATAAGTGTAGAGAGAAAAATTCCAGTTTTGTAAGATTACTGAAATGAATTTCAGATATTACCCCTTCCCAAGAATTCCCATCAAGATACATCACAGTCAACTCTCTAAGTTGTCCGATACTACTTGGAACAATCCGATTCATTAGATTGAATGACAAGTCAAGACTCTTCATCTGCAAAAAGTTTCCAATCCATGTTGAAATTGAACCTGAAATGGAGTTCGTACTCAGATCAAGACTCTCTAAGTTGGTAAGGTGTTGAATTGAATTAGGCAAGGGACCATCAAAACTATTGAAGCTCAAGTCCAGATATCTTAAATTGTAGAAGTTTCCTAATGAATGCAGCAGCGATGACCACCTTGAGTCCATTGTGACCCACAGTGTAACTCTTCGATAAATTATTACACCATGTAAACATTCACCAGATCAATACCTTCACTTCCAATATTATTGTATATGTGAGATCTAAGTTGACCAAGTTGCCAAGGGAAGTGATGTTAAACAACCAACCAAGTAAAGTAGTATTGAAATTGTTGTAGGAGAGATCAATGACCAGAAGAGAAGTTAAATTAACAAACGAATTGGAGTAGTGAGGGAAGCCACTGAGTTCACAACTTGACAAATGTAATTCTAACAAAGATGGAATCATGTTTACAGCTTGCATCCAATATGTGCTTGCTTTACTAAGGTTCACTTTCCCCAGATCAAATTGTTTAAGAAGAAGAGGCTGAGCCAATTTAGGAGAATTGGAAACCCTCGTTTCATATTACTCCATGTAGATCAAGATAAGTTAATTGTGATAAATTTCCAAGATGTGTAGGAACCATTCCACCAAACTCTGCATAAGAGAGATCAAGGTGTTTCAACCTTTCAAATGAGGCCAAGAAATCTGGAATTGAAATTCCTTGAAAATCATTAAGACTTTGGTCCAAGTAATTTAAGTGTTTCAAGTCAAGTAAGGAATCACTTATCTCACCACCCAAATATGAGAATCCGTCACGATTTTTGAGGTTAACCTTGACAACGTTCCCTGTTTGGTTGTTGCATTTCACACCTCTCCATTTGTAGCAATCAGCACCGACCCAAGAAGAAAGCCGACCAAAAGGATCTTGGAGGCCATGTTTGAATTCAAGAAGCGCTATCCTTTCGCCCTCAATTATGAGAAGCTTGAAGAACAGAGAAAGGAGAAAAGCAATCAGAAGTATAAGGGTGGTTTTGCTATTTGCCATTGATGAATGCAAATTTACAATGTTATTAAAAGATGTCGAAGCCTATATACATATGATGATGATCTTATAGTCTTTGGTTTCATTTATTCAACTATATTTATTCAAAAAATTTAAACCTGAAGTCGTACGTGGTCTAAAGAAAAAAGAACAATAATTTTTTTCTTTTAAAAAAATAAAAAATAACGCTTCATTTTCTTTTTCTAACTCACATGTGGAATACACTAAGGACTCTTTTGGTCCAAAGTCAGTATATCATAAAGTCATGAAATCATTATATATTGTTGGTGATTTAATTGGCATAGTCTCCATCAAAAATAAATTCTATGCTTGAGGTGATTACAACAATTTAATACGAGATGTTGCATCAAACTATATTGTACATCTTACCTTATTTAATCACATCAGATTTTGGGACCAATGATACGCAAATAAGAGTCAATATTCTCTTAGATGGATAGGCTTGGATCTTTCTTGGTAAGGTACTGCCAGAGGAAGAAGATATTGCACTATGATGAATATGGAATGAGATCAGATTCTACAACTGGCATGTTGAGATAGTTTAAGTATCATGGAGATTCTGAATATTGAGAAGATCATAAGGTGCTGCTTAAAAAGGTTGTGAGACGTTTCTACGAGATGGATTCACACAAGAAATCAATTAGAAAAGCTCTTCATTGAAGAGGATTCTTTGTGTACTTCTCTAAGTCTTGATGATGAGTAGTGTGGTTACTCCAGTAGAGATGGAATGATTGAGAGCGAGGAGTCAGGATACGTATTCTGAAATAAGGGAGGCTTATTTCTATGTTTCTCCTGAGATAATTAGGAGAAGAAGTTGCTGAGAAAGAGAGACTTATCTCACCTAGGTAACTTATAACCTAATTGTATATATGGTAAATACCTTATATATTTGGACCAAGCCCCCACGCGGGCGTGAGCAATTGGCCAGCGGACGTGTAACCAATTTACGGTTTTTCTCTATGTGAGTTTATGCATATGATTTCATATCTCTTCAGGATACATTACTTTAGGATCTATCACGGCGTCTACGTGAGGTTGCCTGAGCAATCAAAACCCTAAATGCAACACTTATGATAGTGTCTTCCATTTCTTTATAACATCTCTTGAATCACTTTGTCATAACAAACAATTTTTTTCTCTTTCATATATGTGAGGGAAATAATCACAAAACAACAAACTAAATAACGCTTACCTTTTTCCTATTTTTCGAAAATTGAAATATTTATTAAGAAAATATTCTTTCATTGTTCTTTTTATCATGCTAATACTTTTGATCCATGAGTGTTTGAATATGATAATTCTCTTCTCAATGAATTCACTTTTAAGGTACATACATTTTTTTAAATTTTATTTTCAAACATAGCCTTAATAGTCTTTTGTAGGATTTATTTAATGGTTGTAAGACTTCACTAAACCAATAAGAATAGTAAACATAAATCTTTCGGCCATGCATGTATAGGTAGATCACGCCACATGCACATTGAAAGAAAAATATGTATTGAGAACAATATGGAAATGTGATAGCTTGTTTGACTCCTTCAAAGAGCAAATAGAGAACAATGTCTTTTTTTGTCAGTTAAACACTTTAGTTATCATGTAGTAAACTGTTCTCACTGGAACTCGAACTCAGGACCCTCCCCTCCCTATGTTCTGCCTTTTTTAAAACGTTGAACACTCTACTACATGAGTTAGGCATGATGGACAAATAGAACGGTGTATTTTGTTGTTCATCAAGTTAATAGATGAGAGTTAAGTTTGAGATTTGTCAAAGTTTTGACTGGACTTGATCCAAGTTCAAATCATTGTTGGCCTTGATTTTTAAAATTACTTGAGGGACTTTTTAATTCAAATAGATTAGTGCAAATCCTGAAAATTAAGTCGATTCTTGGCATGAGGAAGAAAATTAGGAAAAAGAAAAAAATCTAAGGAAAGTCTTTGTTTATTCCTCTTGTCCACATGTGATGGACCAGTTTGTTTTAAACAGGACATCCAAATGTCATGGGCAGAAACAAATTCACATCCCCAAGGAAAAGTTCTCATAAAAGACAATGACTAGAATTCAAGGGTGATTCAATATATATTTATTATTAAATAATTTTCTTTTGTTGAGATCAGCCTGAGAGGAGCATGGAAGAGATGAAGCAGATCTTGAAGCTTCTAGAATTTTCATTAAAACAACACGAGAGAAACAAAATACATTTTTACTCATTGGAATCGATCGGTTAAAGGAGAAAGTTTCAGTCCTTTGAGGTGTATCATAAGTCTCGATGGCGACAACGGGTGAGGAGGCGTGAATTGAGGTAGGCGTGCATTGTGTGACTTAGGGTGCATGGTACGCATGATATTCTAGAAAGCACCACTTGAGAGCTTATCACTTGATGAAGTGTGTACAACATAGTAATATGAGGAAAGCGAGACATGTCTTGGCTGACAACATCACATGCTTCAACAGCCCCATAAGCACGCATGCAGGTGCACACATGGTGAGCTTGGGCCTGGCTGTATGAAGCGATCAGTGACAAAGGCTTTGTGAGAATGTCAGCGGGTTGAGATTCAGTCGGAACATGTTAAACCTCGAGCTTGTGTTCAAAAATTAAATTTTGAATGAAATGTACATCGAGCTCAATGTGTTTTGTTCTGACATGGTACACTGGGTTGCAAGCTAGGGCTTGGGCTCCCAAGTTATCACTCCATAGCACCGGTGGTTGAGAAACAGAGATGCCAATCTCAGTGAGAAGATGTTGAACCCACATCAGATCAATAGTAGCACTAGATAAGGCCATGTGTTCAGCTTAAGTGCTGGAACAGGCTACTACCTTCTGTTTCTAGAGCTCCACGTAATTAAATTACCACCAAGGAACACACATATCCCACTGACATATTTCCTATCATCTATGTTTGTTGCCCAATCTAAGTCTGAATAACCCTCTAGATTGAATAAAGAAGTTGGTTTAAACAACAAGCAACAGATTTCCTATCATCTATGTTTGTTGCCTAATCTGAGTCCGAATAACCCTCTAGATTGAATAAAGAAGTTGGTTTATAATAAGCTATAAGTTATTAGCATCAATTACCATCACTAACTATCAAGAATGAAAATATTGGTTTTAACGGATATATCGGTACTTGAATTTTATATATATCGATGGATATTTTTACACGAATAATAGTAATTAAAAATTTTAAAATATATATAATTTTACATATCAATTATTTTGAAATATCTATGACGGGAAATGGAACATCAAAGAAGAGAAGAAAGAGAGCAATAAAAAAGGCAAAAAAATAATAAAAAGGAAAATTTTTGTGTGAGAGGATAAAAGAAAAAAGTCTGCGTGGAAGAAATCAAAGCCATAAGGGCTACCATACAACCACGTGTACTGTTTGTTTTTTTAGAAAAAGCCACGTGTTGTTAAAAATATTTGAATAATGTTACGTTGCCAAATATGTAAAAATAATATTTTTATAAATAATAGTCCTAATACATCAGTGTAAAAAATATATATATATATATATATATATATATATATATATAACTATATATATATATATATATATATATATATATATATTATGATTTAAACTTTAACAAAAATTTTGGGAATTTGGACCCATTATCTTTTATAAATTATAGAAATAATTTATTTTTAAATGTGATTGGATATGTTTACACAATAAAAATAATTTTATTTTTTAATAAATAAATATAAATATAATCAAAAAATTTTAAACTTTTTTCAAAAGCTAATTGATATTTCAAAATAATCTTGATATGTAAAAATTATATATATTTTAAAATTTTAGTACATTAGTGTAAAATATCCATCGATATATATAAAATTCAAGTACCGATATATCCGTTAAAACCAATATTTTCATTCTTGATAGTTAGTGATGGTAATTTTTTAGTTGTTGCATTTTATACTGCATAATCCATTGCTTGCACTGAGAGGTGAAGAGATTTTCTAACCTCTTCCAGACATCAAATAAGGTATTTGCTCAACCATATTATTGTAGAATATCCTCCTTACCAGACTAGAAGCTGATCCTATTGTTGCCAAACTGTAAATAAATGAGGCAGGATTAATCTGGCCAACTTCTTGATGGGATGCAGTAAAGAATTATGGAGGAGGTAGAGTAGAAAGCTTTCTTGAAGAAGCATTCAGAACCATGACCAATTATGACAGGTGTTAATTGTTGACGTTGCCAACAGAAAATTGTTTTCTCTCTAAATTCACGGTTAGGAAATTGTGAAGTCTAAAATTGATCTTCTTAATGTGCATCCTTTAGGATGCCATGAGTTAACATGATCAGTTGACGGGATGAACTGCCCTATTAGCTTGCAGGTGTTGAAGGGTGGCGCATTCGAAGAATTTTTATTTTATTTTTTTTCTTTTATGATGGTTAAAGTTTGCCTCTATTTATATGTATTTAAACTTTATATATTTTACGTTTTTTTGTTACTCTTGAAAAGAGTGTGATCGCAATTGAGAGGTTATTATTTAAAGCTTCTTCTTTTATACCACTTCTCATTCACTTTTGTTAGTGTTATGACAAATGTCGTAGTAATAAAATATGAAAACAAAGAAAAACATCGTATTTACATGGAAACCCTTATAGGAAAAAAATCACGGTTGAGAAAAAAGTTTTACTATGAATATAAGAGAAATGAGAAAATACAACAGAATAAAGGTAAACCCTAGCTTGAGGCCCTCTGTTATCGCCTTGAATCATTTTTTCTCAACTTTTTCTTTTTACAAAAGTCGCACCACGGGTCTTCGGGTCGGACATAAACCTAAAACCAAATTCAGGTCACAATGACATATTCCAACAGCTAGTTATTGGATTATTGAATGTTTTTTTTTTTTGATAAAATGATTATTGAATGTTCATGCACAGCATAAACGTATAATAATCATTAAACCATGTTACAATGTTATATTTATAATTTGTTTGCTCAAGTATCTAATAATGTGTAATTTGGTTAAGTACTGGGATGATTGAGGTTTAGAGTGCAAGTTCCTAGAAGCAATAGAAAAACGTTACTGATGTTTCCTGCCAAACAAAAAGAAAAGTTAGAAAATTCAATGGTGTTTTCTTACAAAGAAAAGTGATCTGAAGAGAAGATGCCATGTCTGATACCAATAGAACTGTGGTGTCTTTAGTATCAAGCAATTAGCTTTCATACCATCATATAAAAGTTGTGGAGGAAGAAAATGAGAGGAGATAAAGCTTCTACATGGAACACCATATTATTATTGTCTATTTTACAAGGAGAGGGAGAGACTTCTTTCTCTAATGCACAACAGCCAATATATCAGAGAGACAAAATAGACAATTTACACACACAAAACAGACAATACGCATGCAGACAAAGCAAACAAAACAAAACCCTAGCTAGTAGTACCATGCATTGCATACTCATCCGCCATCCTCCAGCAAACACTGCTTCTTCTGAAGTCATCCCCTTCAAACTGGTGCCGGAATATGACCTTTCAGCAATCGCTTTTACCAGTTTGGTTATTTTCTTGAGCTTTCATTTCCAGTTTGAGGATTCTGGTATGCATATATATATTCGAGCGCTATTTTCTTGATTTGGTCTTGTATTTTCTTAAGATCTGTCGCGTCCTTCATTTTATCAATTTGATCCTTGATCGAACCAAATTCTTCTTACAGTGATTTCCCGAGTTTTTTAATTTCTTTGAGAGTAGATTCATTAACATCTTTGAGACCAAGAAGAGTATCGGTTATGTCAATATCCTCTACCTTGATTTCTTTCCTCTAACTTATTGAGCAAGAATATAAGTTAGTCGATTCAGTGATTATTTCCCCATGCATCGACATCTCCCCAAACCTCGAAAATTTGAAACCTTCAAGCTTGGTGACCTCTTTGTGATGCTGTAAATAATAATCTTGATGGTTCGATCTTGATAGGGTTTGAAAAATGGGCGCGCAGGCCCACTCGCCAAGCCCAAAGAAAAAGTAAGCCTAGCGAAACGCTCGAGCCCCTGGCACGGGCCCAAAATAGGAGCCTAGTTTGCTCGCTGAGAGACTGACAACATGGACAATATGGCCATGTCCTATAAATCCAAACTAAATCTCATGTCGATGAGGAAATAAGATAATTCCCAATAACCGCTTATCCTATAAATCAAACCGAATCTCACTAATGAGGGAAGTAGGATAATTCTCAATAAACCGCTCCCTCATTATCCCCCATTACCCCTCATTATCCCCCATTATCCCTCATTATCCCTTATTTAATCTGATAACGATAAAAGCAGAAAATACCCCATCCAATGGAAAAGAATCCTTACCACCATCTAATTGGGAAAAGCATATGCTATAAATACCAGGTCACCCCATTGGTAAAAGGTACGCAGAACATTCGCCCTCTAAGCAGTTGATCTTTTCTCTTCATAGAAAAGAACTAACTTTGGCATCGGGTGAGTGTCGGCGAGCCGCCCGATCCTTTGTTCTTGTTTTGCGGGGACATAACATCGAGCCGACAAAGCTAGGCCTAGCGATGGTTCGATTCGGTCCGGCGATTTCAACATGCTCGACCACGATTCGATTAAAAAGGCGTAAACCGGTCTGTTGAGCGCAGCGGCTGCTAGTGGGGCTTACTCATTTCTAAGCGATTGCAACAATAATCAAAAAGAAAGATTAATGTATTAGCCCGATAATTAATGGATGGAAATTAACGTTGTGCTCTGCGAATCCGAAACACTTATTTATAGTACGTAGCATGCTTAGGAGTAGTACGACTTTGCAAAAGATTTGGCGTGTGTGTGAGAAGAAAAAGATTTTGAAAGACCGTTCCGATTGACATCTTATATTTAATCTTGTGGATTATTTTGGTATCTTGAATAATAAGCTTTTCGAGTTCGAACTACCAGCTGAATACGGACACATAAACAGGTGACGTCCATAAAAAAGTGAAAATTTTAATCCCATCATATTGGTTGCAAAGTATTCCTAAATATTTTTTTTATTATAAAAATGAAAATAAGAGAAGACCTTGGGGAGGCTAACTCATGGCTGACATAGGTTTTAGTTGATGTTTATCTGTTCATTGGTTGAATCGATGGTCGAACTATGGTTGAACCGGAATGTCATAAATAGATAATTAATATATTATTAAAAATAAAAATAATTATAAATAGATTTGATCTGTTCAACAAATCCAACCGCTGGTTTGATTGGTTCAACCAATTCAACGGCCAGTTTGATCGATTCAATCGTCTGTTTGATCGGTTCAATCGGTTCAACTGTCCGTTCAACCGTTTCAACCACCGATTGACCGATTCATAAGCGATTCAAGAAGCGGTTTAACCTTTGGGCAGAGACCCGGTTTTGTTGCGGTTCCGCGGTCAATCGATTGGGCCAGACGATTGGTAGGTTTTAAAATATTGGTTTAGTCGATATTAACAGTAATTGCTAATTAGGAGCTTAGTTTCTCCACCCCATCATATTCATACTGGGTTTAATATGAACTTTAGGCTCTGTTTGGAAAAAAGTACTAGAGAAAGGAAAAAAAATGTTAAGGAAAATTATTCTCATGTTTGGTTCCACATTAAAAAATATATAAAAGAAAATCAAATATAATCAAAATTTCTCAAAATGTTATATATTTTAAAATTTATTAGTCCTTATATAATAGAAATAAACAAATAAATTAAGTTTGAATAAAAATATAGAATTAATTTATTAAGTTTAAACCTATTTTTTATTTTCCTTCAAATTCTCTTTCTTTCCATTTTTCCTCACTATTTTCTTTCCTTAGTATTTTCCGGGTTCCAAACGGGGCCTAGGCTTCCTTTGGAATCGGAAAATACTAAGGAGAGAAAAAAAATATTAAGAAAAATTATTTTCTCATGTTTGATTTAATTCAGTGTAAAAGAATATAAAAAAATCAAATATAATCAAATTTCCTTAAAATTTTACATATTTTACAAAGGTAATTAGTAACCAAGTGTAGTGACACGTTAATAAGATTAGATAACATATAATGGATTTTGTTCATTTTTTTTAACCCCAGCATCATCCACAAGATTAAATAAATATAGAAAGTTAGACTCTTAACAATAGTCCCAGATATTCTATAAATAAGTGTTTTTGGGATGCTCAGGACACAACAGTTCCACCCATAACCAGAATTCCTCTCAGCCATTTGTGTGATCTTCCTAATGTTCATTATCACGCCCATATTCATTTCCACACAACAGTTGTTGTACTAGCCAAGGTGCAGCTTTACGGACGTGACTGAAAGTTTGCAGTAGCTAGTGGGAAGACTAAGTCCGTGACAATCAACTAGATATAGGCACTCGTCATCGTCGGTATCATAGCAAATGAGTAAGCTCCCAGTAGCAAACGTTTCAGTTCAACAGATCGAACCATTTCGATTACCGATTAGTAGCTATCGACAAAGAGGTCAGCAGTATGGAAGGTTTCAACCCTTTGAGATTTGGGATGATCATGATGCATGCGGAAATAATCAGCTAAACTGGATGAACTTATTCTTGCTCAATAAGTTAGGAGGTAAAGAACTCAAGGTAGAGGATATTGACACTACTGATACTCTTCTTAAAATCAAAGATGTTAATCAATCTACCCTAAAAGAATTCGAGAATCGCAGGAAAAAACTGTCAAAGAATTTGGTTCCATCAGGATCAAATGAAAAAATGAAAGATGCAGCTGATCTTAAGAAAATACAAGAGCAAATCAAGAAAATAAGGTTTCCAGAAGATCTAGAGACCAAGATATCAAACATAGAAAATGAAGTTGAAAACTTGTCCAAACTAGTAAAAGCAGTTGCCGACAAGTTTGCTATTCCGCCACCAGTGTGAAGAGGATCTTCAGCAGAAGGGCTGTTTTGTCTGTGTGTATTTTCTGTTTTGTCTGCGTGTATTTTCTGTTTTGTCTGTGTGCTTAAAAAGGGACTATATATTTCTCATTTCTGTTCTGTATGTACTGGAGAAACTATGTATTGTAAAATAGACATCAATAATATGGAGTCTAGAGAGAGAGGTCTCTCTCTGTACTTGTAAAATAGACACCAATAATATGGAGTTTCACGTACAAGTCTCTTTATGCTCTCATTTTCTTCCTTCACAGTTTTTATCATGGTTATCATAATCAACCTGATCCTAAAGACGCCACATGATTGGAAATATTGGTTGTGTGGAGTAACACGAAAATAACTCATTTATTAAATAGATTGACACTAACTTAACCCAAACACAATTATAGTCAACCTAAACCCATCGAGTCGTGTTGATGAATCATGTCATATCTGAATATTCAGCTTTTATTTTACGAAGTTGTGAAACTGAAATCGCGTCTGCATAATCGATGGCTTGTGGCATTGAACTTAAAAAATTACAATGTCATGATCCTTGTTTGTGACATTGAAATTCATATTTGATCGCCAATCATTTGCTTCTGTGTCTCGTTTTAAAAACCAGGCACGCTCTTACCTTTCCCCATTTGCTATTTCTCCTTTTCCTCGATCCTCTCTCACAACCTTTATTAGGGCCTGATTTGCTATTTATTTTAAACGATCGACCAACTTCTCTATTCTCTTATCATATAGTCCTCCTCCTGACAAGTAACCTACTTCTACTTCAATTTTAGGGCTTTTTTTGAAGGGAGCTTTTTAGGTTAGCGACGCATTAAGATGTAGGTTGAGTTTTTCACAAAGTCTAAGGATGAGAAATCCTCAACAGCAATGAATGTATGTTTTTTTCACACATATTTTGTTGTTTATTTTTGTAATATGTGATTTCTTTTCTGTTTTTAGGTTATTTGAAAATTGAACATTGTTCTTCATCTGAAAACTGTTCTTGGTAAAACCTTCATTTTTTTTTCTACTCTATTATTGATGTTATCTAAAAACTATTTGGTACCTCCACAGCAGATACTCTATTTTGAGTTTGTGATTGCTAGAGCTTTTCTTTGAAGGTTAGAACCTTAAAGATCCAGCTTGATATAAGAGAAGAGAAAATTGTTGGAAATTCCACCTAATGAAATACTTGGTAGGTAGTAGGAAGACTAGGTCAAAAAAATCCCTAGTTTGTCTTTCGGGGTCACATGTACCACTTCATCACATCAACTACTTATGGCCCATAACATTTAGTACATCTAGCAACATAGCCTATTTGCTCACCAAAAATGTCATATTGAGCATCCCCCCACTCAAATTTTCCTTCATTGCAACTTTGAAACTAATAACATTCTTTTTCTTTTCTTTTTTATGTTATCACAACTATAAATGCATTATTTCTCTCCTTTTTTGTGTGTGAATACATTTGTGATTGTACATTTTCTATCTTTATATGTTTTGGGTTTAATGAAAATTGTTTTCATTATTTGGTCGTGATTTATTTGTTGTTTAGTGACTATTAGCATTACTTTGTGTGCTTGTTTTATAAGACAAATTTGGTAATGATATTATCTTATGACCGACATTTTGTGTAGGTAAATAATGTGTGACTTCATTATTCCCGTCATATGTTTTTATAATGGAAAACCCGAAAGGACTGAAACATATGTGAAATATGTTGGGAACAAAGCTGTTATTATGCCTTTGGATGTACCAATTGATTGCACATATGATCGGTTGTTAGCTATGATATATTCAAGGACGGGTATTGATAAAGGAATGTTTAAATTAGTCATCACTTGTAAATATCCAGCAAAGAAGTGGAAATGGGCTCGACCTTGTCCCGATATGGGATAGCCAGTGAGTGTGCCAAATGTTGAAATTGGTTAACGGTTTGGAATGAAAGAAATTTGGTATCTTGGCTAGTCGTGTTAAGCCGCAGTGAATCAATCGTTGGTACTGGTTATTACTTGGAAGAATTTTAATGTTGGGGAATTGGACTATGGTGTGGGCTGACAAACAAATTCACGGTAACTAATAGATGTAAAGTAAATGAAGATGATGGTGTGAAGAGGAAGGAGGTGATGAAGATGGTGACAATGAGTGATGGAGATGGACATGTTTTTCGTCTTTGTTAACTCCAACCAACACAAACAATGACGAGGAGATATGTCTCTATGGATGTGCCAAGTAGTGATGTCTCGAATAACCCGGATTAAAGGACCACGATCACAGGACCACACGGAGGCTGTTAATTATTATTTAGCACCATCACCTTAATTTGAAAATGTGGAAAACTTTGGTAATGTTGTTTCAAGTGACTAGACTCCATGGGTGAACTATAATGCCACAAACTCAAATGGAGAATTTGTAGTTGGCAAGGTTTTGCTTTAAATTTGCTTTGCGAATCTTTGATGGTTGTACTTTCTATTAAAGTACACCAACGGTATGTGGTTGTTGCATCTTGCAAAAAATTGTTAGTGTTAAGATGTAAGAAGGCGAGGAGTGTCAATGTACATATGAAAGCTCCGTTCTATGGTTGTAGAAAGATACATATTTTTCCGCGATCAACAAATATAAAGGTCCACATATTTATGCCCGATCGCCTGAATCGAGACCATCAATTAGACTCGACTTGGTTGTTGATCATATCAGAACTAATGTTTAGGCCACAGTTCACTTTAGCCGATGGCGCTGTAGGCAACCATTATGGAGAAATTTGGATATGAAATATCATACAAGAAAGCATTGGTTGAAAAACATAAAGCACTTACAATCTTATTTGGGGACTTCCATAAGTCATATGCAGAACTACCACATTTCTTCATGGCAGTAGAGCAGGCAAATCCTAGATGTGTTGTAACTTGAAACACATTTGACAGTCATATGCATAACACCGAGGTATTTTAATGCATTTTTTGGGCGTTTCATCCATCTATTGAAGGATTCTAACATTGTCGGTCCATATTGAGTATTGATGGTACACATTTGTATGGGAAGTATAAAGGCACGTTAATGATTGCTATGGGTTGTGGTGGAAATAATCAGTTGTTTCCACTAGCATTTGCTATTACATAATGAAATATTGATAGTTGGGGATGGTTCTTGTATTAACAAAGTAACTCAACGGATGTGAGACTTTGTGTGTTATATCTGACAAACATCTAGGCATTATAGCAGCAATGACTGATGTTCATCTTAGTTGGACTGAACCATAAGCATATCATAGGATTTGCATGCATCATCTTGCAAGCAACTTTATGAATCGATTCAAAGATAAAATCTTAAAGAATTTGATGTGCATAACAGCTTTAGCAACTAAAGTTGGAAAATTCAATAAGCATATGAACACAATTATGAGAATTAATTTAGAAACCTGACAATGGTTGGAAGCAATCCCTTTTGAAAATGGGCACTTTTCACATGATGGAGATAAAAAATATGAGATAAGGACTACAAACATGTGAGGTTTCCAATGAGTGTTCTTAAAGACTCAGACTTTACCCACTTAACCACATTGGTTCAATTGACCTTTTTTATGCTCAATAGTTACTTTGTTGCAAGAAGGAAACAAGGTTATAACAAATTGGCATTAGATGAGCAATATACACCATATGTTGATGCTAAGATTAAGGCACATGTGGTTAAGGTTGGATCATTTGAGATTGTTCTTTAAGATCACAACCAGGGACGATTTCATGTCAAGCCAAAGAGAGGTCGAACACATCGCCTCAACTTACATGACCATAAATGCGCTTGTGGTAAGACACTTATATATGGATTTCCCTATAGTCATATTATAGCAGCATGTCAATTTCGCTCCGTAGATTTTCTATCATTTGTTCAAGGCTACTACAGTACTCATTCGTACTATGATACATGGGCAACCTTGTTCCATCCCATCTTCAATAAATATGAATGGTCTCCTTATGATGGTCCAACCATTATGCCTTCGGAGTCAATGAAACACACATCACAGGGACGTCCTAAATCAAGTCGTTTGCATTATGAAATGGATGTTATAGAGGGGAAGACTACTATTACATGTGAGTTGTGCAAACAACCTGGTCACAATCCCCGATCTTGTCAAAATATGAATCAAGTTGATTGAAACATGTATGTTTTTTGTTGTTACATTGCCTTAATAATTGCATTGTTATCTATATACCCAGTACTTGCTCATTTGTTAATCGTTATTGAGTTATTTATATATTCTGAGATATGGCATTTGGACGGCCTTATGATGCAGATCCGTTAGATAGATCTGTCTTGGTTTTACAGGATAGATATCAGTCTCATTTAGTGGACACTACTCAGGTATGCATTTTTCATATCATAAAATATTGTTTACAATTATTATGTAACGTAAGGGAGGGAATTAATTGATATCTTTGTAATTTGTAGCTTTTGTCGGTACTCACATGTCGACAACAGATGTTGAAGTTCATGCGAGAGTGGTAGATGGATCCTCATATTCGCCTTTATGTGATCTGATTTGACATCTATGGTTTGTACTCATCGTACACGTCACACTCGATTGGGGCCTCATCACGAGTTTGGTTGAGAGATGGTGTCCTGAGACACACACATTTTATTTATCGGTTGGGGAGATAATGATCACATTACAAGATGTCACTATCATCCTGGGTCTTCGACCGAATTCATGGACCACCAGTCATTGGCACATGTGACTTCGATATGTCATCATTGTGTTAGGAGCTGCTAGGTGTGATCCCACTACCGACTAAGCTTAAAGGATCTGTTGTATCAACACATTGATTGTCTCAGCACTTATTGACTCCAACCATAGAAGCAGATGAGGTGACATTAGAGCGTAGATAACATGGTTTCATTCTAGCATTGCTAGGATCCCTTTCTATTTGCAGATAAGAAGGGTATGCATGTCCACCTCTGTTTCCTCCCATTACTATGAGTATTGACGCATATATCTACTAACAGTTGGGGTAATGCAGTTCTAGCCCACTTATCTGAGTTATGAGAAGCGAAATTTGTGATGGTGCTCTTGAGATTTTACGTTGTATGACTTGTCATTCTGCAATTATTGATAAATTTTTTTATAAACATACACATATAAAAGTCAATGACTAGGATGTTGCTAATATTGAATGGTTTTCTTATTTAGCTCTGGTCTTAGGAAAGACTACATGTGGGGTGACCTGATTTTGGTCGACCAGTAGTTACTCTTGTTGCTCAACACTTACACGGCGATGGCGATGCAATTGAAGGAAACACAGCGGGTCTACAGCATGGATTACCAGCTAAGGCTGAGGTTAAGCCAGCTGTGACACACCCCCACCCCCTACTAGCGGCGGGTGTGCCGGCCACTCCACAGAAATCCCCAGCCGGTACCTCTAACGACTAGAAATTCCTGTGAAGCGAAGTCGTGTTGCTTGTTGAAAACTCGTATAAATTTTTTTTTCTTTTCTAACTCGTGATTTGTTAGAATCTCGACAGCATATCAGCTGCAATAAGGACATATTCCAAATCCTGTATACACAATTTACACTTTTCCTAAATATGGCAACCAGCAATGTTCCTTAAAAAGAGCCTCAGGCTCAACACATTTTCACAACTATACTATGTACATACATATGTTCCATTAAACAAATTCAAAGTATCTCCTTACAAAATATTATTAATAACAACACTGATACAAATGTTAGGAGAATCCTAATCTACTCCAGCATCCGTCGTGCCTGTACTTGGAAAATAGTTTTTAAAACACAAAATAATGAGCTAAACGAGCTCAGTGAGTGTATGCTTTATAAATTGTTTGCTTTTAGGAAAACATTTTCAAGCGCCAAACTCTCTTTCACGGGATATTTTCTAGAAGCCTTGCTTATTTTAAAGTTTCTAAAACTTTCCATACTTGCCTTGCTTTTAAGTTTATAAAACTTTCTCAAATCTCTTAGTTGCTTTACCTTGCTTTGCTTTAAAAGTTTATAAAACTTTTCTCAAATCTCTCGCTTGCTTGCTTTACCTTGCTTTGCTTTAAAAGTTTATAAAACTTTCTCAAATCTCTTGCTTTAAGTTTATAAAACTTTTATAATCTGAGAACACAGGCTCGACCGCATCTTTAAAATGGCAGGGAGCTGGGCTCAGCGGTTGCTTTAAAATCACCACGGGGCACGATCAACCGCCGTTTTGAAATAAAAGCGGGGCACGGAGTTCAACGTTTGCTAAAACAAACACGAGGCACGGAAACCGGCCGGTGCACCCGGTGAAGTTTGTTTTCAAAAGCGCAATATAATCATGCTTATAAATCATCGACGCTGGGTCTTTCACCTTCTTGTACCACTGGTGTTTTCACGGGGGCACAGGGCATCGGCAGTCTTGATTATTTACGGACCTGGGTCGCTCACCTAGAGTGAAAGGGCCTAGGCGGTATTCCCACTCGCCTTTAGATAAATATGGTGGAATTGACTGGGTCTCCATCGCCATAATTTGGATTAACGCGTTAACACTATATGCTCCAGTGCATTGCCACGGTCTCCTTTAAATGCCATGATGCATGACCTAAGTTCTTAGGCCGGGCAAATCTAAAATACATGAATGTCCTAACACCACCGTGCGCGTGCAGACCCTCAGCCGTATGCTTGCTTACTTAAAACGGGATTTTAGTTAGGCTGTTTAATGTGCTGCTTGCTTGCTTGCTTGCTTGCTTGAAACATGGTTTAATAATTCAAAACCATTGTTTGCTTTGAATATGGTTTGATAATTCAAAACCATTAGCCTTACCCAAACTCATTGCTTTTCAAATATGGTTTTACAATCAAAACCATTAAATACCGGTGTAAGAAACGAGTTTATAATATTATAATACCTAGTATTTGAAAAATAGGTTTAGAACACTCCTTTTTGCTTACTAAACTTGAGTACGGCTCCACAACTTTCCCGTCTTTGCTTTTAGCCTACTCACTCACAAGAATACGAACATATTAATCGCCTACGTATAACGTAAACTTAACGTGCTTCATAGCACTTAGTCACACTCAATGAATATCGCTGAGACGAAGCTTCACTTCGCCTTGGCGGTGAGGTACGCTACGTTTTTCATTGAGTTCCAACCTTATTTGAACCTCTCTTAATCATTTAGTAAGGTTCCTATACTAACGGAGTATGAATTTAGGCTTAACTATGCAAAACTACACAATCTAGGCATTTTGGACATTGTGGTATGGGGTACCACTCGATCGATGCCGTGCGATTTGAGGTATGTTAGGTGGTACCGTTACACTATCGACCGGTGCCGATTGGCCCCACGTATGGTGGTACGGTACCACCACTGTTTTGGCTCTTGGTACCGCCTCGAAATTTTGCCGAAATGCTAATTTTGCATGTTTTGTACCAATCCCTCCTCGCCACAACTTCTCCATTCCATAATACCTCCAAGAACCAACTTATGGAATTCATCCGAGCTCCTCCATAACACTTGTATTGGTGGTTTGGAACCTCATACCACAAAACCCTAGGTGAAAATCTTATGAATTTAACCCAAGGTCCACCAATTCCTACAAAACCATATAAATAGGAGGATTCCATGTTTAATTTTCACCAACTAGGGTTTTTCCCACAAAACTTTAAGAATTCTAGGGTTAATGTGATCTCTCCACAAAACCCTAGAACAAGGAACAACTAATCTCCATGGAAAATTCATACCAAAAACCCTAGACATCAAAATACACATGATTTCAAGATGAAAACATACCTTTGTTTGGTCTTCTCTCACTTCTTCTTCCTCCTCTTCCTCTTCTTCCTCTATTCTTCTCACCCAAAACGTGAAGCCCTATCTTTTTGAGACAAAATGAGATTTTTGTTTCTCCTCCTCTATTTATAGTATGATCTTTGCCTTACTTGAAAATAAGTCCTCCATCATTTTAACATTTGAAATTCAACTTTTGTTATTTGTATTTTGGCATCTTCTCTTCTTTGATTATGCCCTTTATGTCCATTTTGATCCGATTCTCGGTTGCCTGTTCTGGTCTTTGGGCATTTCGGGTTCGCCAAATTTGTCATTTAGCCATTTAAATCTGGCAGCAATAAATATTTGTGGCCTTATACACATATGTGCTTTATAGTTATGTGCGCGTACACTCTCTCTCGGGACGGGGTGTTACAAGCTAATCCATTAGGGTTTCGTTGGAGAGTACCTTTACCATGGGAGAATAACCATTTGGTGTGCTCGCCTTATATCGAGACCAGTTGGATGCATAGACTCACGATCAGGTAATTGTATATTAATATATATTATTTTTAGTCATACTCACAATAACGATAATTTTAGTCTTATTGACATTGAGGTAGCATGGATATTTGTAGGTGTTATGGGAGCCATACATCAGAGATTTGGTTGCCCATCTACCTGATATATGTATACCTGATTAGGAGATTTGACGGACAATGTCACCACTTATCTGCTTTGAGATTGTAAATTGGCATTGTCGGAGCGAAATCGCATCAGTTCCTTCATCGAGGATACGCTTCATCTTGCTCGTTAGAGCAAGAGCTACATTTGGTTGACAGATAAGGGCACCACAAGTACGATTGGGAAACATATTATGCACAATATGTCGCCTTATGGGCTACGCGTTCAAAGAGGATCATCATATAACCTCTTATGGGTGGTATTATGGACTTCCATGATCCATATATGGAATGGTATCGACGTATTACACCACGTTTGATCACACCACCACTCCATAGGGATCAAATGAGGTATCATAATATAACCACAACATCCCACTTGTTGGTAAGTAAGAATGTTTAAATTCTCAATTATTTTCCAAAATTTAATGCATAGATAAAAAATTTACTTTTGTTTGGTTTTTTTTTTTAGATCTCTAGGATGGTAGACATCGCTAATATATCTCATGGGGCTTCCTCATGCTTGTTGTACGACATTCATTATATTGCTAGCTAGATTAGTTTTACGCTTGATTGGAGAGGAGAGAAGCATCGCTGCACATGATGAGGAGGCACCTACTTCACATGAACCATCCATCAGAACTCCTACCTCATCCATTGTAGTTAGGATGCAATCGATCCGAGGTCGAGGGAGAGGGAGAGGTGGTGGGCGGGGTCATGGTCGAGCTAGTAAGTGAGGTGGTGATAGACCGGGTGGTTCCACTTATGAGACTTTCATATCACCCCTCGAGACTTTCAGACCACCGCAGTATTCCACCACCCCTGAGACTTCCATACCACCACCCTCCCAGCTCTTCACCCGCATATTCCACACCACCTTTAGAGATTTTAAGCTCATTATGTCATCCGCATTATCACCCACATCTCTAACCTTAAAGGTCACATTACCATCTACGACATCACACAACATTACCTCCCATTCATGGACTATAGTTATTGTTATAGACTTAGGTGCATGCCCCACCTAGGCGACCTCTGATTCACGTCTGTAGAGTCATTCCATCATCAACTCCATTTATCCATTTGATTGCACATGCCTACATATCAATCTGTGATGTGTATTATAGGCGTCTGAGAAAAGACAAAGCCTCCATCATGTGGACTCATTGATGTCTATTAGATTTACAGTACATATTGTTATTTGTATTATGTGTATACATTTTATATGATTTAGTTTATATATGCATAGATGACCAATTGTTGTGTATTTGGTTGTCATTTCAAATGCAATTGAGTTTATTTGGATGAAATGGTTGTAATGCTATGTGATGACTTGGTTGTATTTTTGATAGGTGTAATTGCTTGTAATTTGGATGCAAGTTGGTTAATTTGGATAAAATGTTTGTAATGCAGGTGATGAGAATTGGTTGAATTTTTTTATAGGTGTATTAGGTTGTAATTTAGGTAATTATATGTAATTTCAAATTGCCATTATTTACAAAAATACCAATATAAGCGGAGTCAATGAATCATTTCATTGATTTTAAAATTCAATATTATTGATCATTGACTGCAACATTGTAATTTTTAAAAATTTTGCGAATATTCGCAATGGCCATTTATGATATTATGATTTTTTTAAATGTAATGTCGTGATGATTCTTGTGGCATTAACTTGAAAAAAATCAATCAGTGACTATGGCATTATTGATGTGTATGTCGAAGTGGATATGACCCACTAGTTTGAACATTATTTTCATTTTTAACTTATTTTAGTAATTTTAAAAAAAAAAATAACGTAGATATGCCCAAAACTCCTCTTTAATGAATTTGTATTTGGTTCCCTTTGGCAATTTAGAAACCACAAATTTAAATTCTTGGTCCTTGATGCTCCTTACACAATCTTTCATCTCATGCGAGGACACATGGAGCAATGGATCTGTGTACTAGGATAATAA
This sequence comes from Tetrastigma voinierianum, assembly GCA_016808115.1. NCBI lineage: Eukaryota > Viridiplantae > Streptophyta > Magnoliopsida > Vitales > Vitaceae > Tetrastigma > Tetrastigma voinierianum. Next base: position 89,866 of record JAEQBH010006243.1, on the reverse strand, counting down.
GTCGACTTTTACGTTCACACCTACTTTCTAAATCATTAGGATCACTCTGAGGAAATGAAGCTTTGATGTGGACCCTTGACTGACCAAAGGAAAGGTTAAATGCAACTTCTCTCATATAGTTGCAAATAAAATGACTGACTAAGTGTGACTATAGGGCATGACTAAAAGTTATAGTTTAATTTAAGTTTAGTGTAACTAAAGTATAAAAAGTAAGGAGGTCTATGGTTGAGGTCATTTTTGGTGCAACTAGGGGGATGATATGGATAGGATCATATTTGGGCCACAACACTAAGAATATGAACATGATTGGGGTTATGCACAGGGCGGCCAATTATAATAATGATTATGGTTGGGGTCTTAGAACTACATAAATCTGAGGAGGTAAAGAGGGTTTTGTTGTGTAAACTAAAAGAGGGGAGATATGGAGAGGGTCTTTGTTTGGGTGCAATCAAAGAGGGGAGATTTAGAGTGGGTCTTTGTGTGACCGCAACTAAAAAGGGGAGATATAAAGAGGGTCTTTGTTTGCAACTAAAGACGGGAGATATAGAGAGGGTCTTTATGTGGCTGCAACTAAAGAATAGGGATATAGAGAGGGTCTTTGTTTGGCTGCTATTATAAGAGGTTTTATAATCTCAATTTAATAATAAAAAATGAATTTTTAAAAAAACCATTTCTCCATCCTATATATATATACCCTGCATAAGACACTAAATCTAGAAAGGAAAGAGTATGAATGATAGTTTGGTACAAGGATTAGGCCCGAATTGGCTTGCTGTTTAATTTAATTTGGACGATGATTTGTAATTATCTCGTAGAATAACATGGTTTCATAGCTTGGGATAATTTCTACTCCCATTTATAATGTTTTCCTTTTAAATTTTGATAAAGGAGTGATTGGCTCATGGCCAGTTAATCTATAGTTAACACTTGGGCCGACCGGGGCGAGATAGCCTGTAGCGGTAACGCCTATCGAAATGGGGGTTGTTCTATTTTGGTCGATAGATACAGAGTGTAGTGTTAGTCTGGTAGTGGTACTTATCGACTCAGCCTCACGGTACTTTCCTAACTCCTCCACATCAGCTTCCTTTTCAATTAGCCGACGACTTCAAAGGTTGTTCAATTTAAATGAGCTAGTAAAATAGACTCCTGATAATGCACTTTGTTTGTAAAGTATAAACGGGTTAAATCACTTTAGCCATGTGAACCATGTTGGAACAGCGAGGAATTCATACACCTCCAGAAAGAGATAATAATGCGAAAACTCCCGCCTCTAACAATAGATAAGCACTACATATATCCCAGTTCTAATGCATGACAAGAATATTTATGCACATATCGATAAAGAGTTTCTCTTTAGTGAGGATAACCTTAACCATGAGGGACTTTGCTCATGTCAGAGAGGCTGGAGACCTTTGCTTCCAGGGAGTGTGATTTGAGGTTCACTTTTTTGAAATAATTTTACTTGGTTTTTCCTTTAAAAATGTAACCGAGCTTATTAAAGGTGTGTTTCTATTCTCAATAGGTAAGATTAACCAAAATGCTGAGGTATATGAACAATCTATAACTAGGTCTTCAAAGGTTTTAATCCTTTTCTATTTGTATGATTCCTTCAGTGCTTTGAAACATGGCATGAAGCTGAGATGATCTATTCTTCCTTGACTCTGCCCACATATGTGAACAATAAAAGGAATATAGTCGATCTCTGACATATAGTCAAGACCACAGTGTTAGATTCATAGATTTCAAGTTTCGAACTACCTTGCGGTCATCCTTTGCCGAATCACAACATTGAAGGTGCAATCAGTAAAGTGCTGCTTCTATAAAATACTTCATTATTGTCTCTAAAGAATAATATATCAACGAGTTTACTAGAAAAATGATATTTGTAGTTATAATAACTCAATTATTATGGATGAAAAATTCCTCTTTATTTTCTTTGGATAATTTTGAGAATCCAGAAATTTGATAGCTGGATAGAACAAATACTTTCTTTAAAGGAATCAAAACAAACAAACTTTCACCATAATTTCTTTGTTTGTTCTTAAGCAGTTCATGGCTATATTCAATTACACATTCTTACGCATTATTCAAAATAACCGACCATTCAAGTCACGGAGAAGCGTCCTAGGAGTATCTTACTGAAAAAATAAAGATCAATCGATCTGTTATTATTCCTCTGACAAGTGGAGTGCTTGAGACCTCTCAGCTGTTGAGGTATACGAAAGTTTTTAGTAAGAAACGATAAGCATAAATTTATGAATAACCATAAGATTGCCAAGTTTCACTTTTATTATATGTAAAATTATCAATATTTGTTGATAATATGTGAAATATAAATAAATAAGCGGGAACATATCTCAGTGGGTGTTTTATTGTTGGATGTCAAAGATGAGAACTGATAAATAATAATGAAGCAAGGCGCATCTCCCCAGAAAGGTTTTTGTTCTTTGAAAATGTCAATAAGTGGCATCTCTAAAAGTTTCTAGAGCTATAGAAAATTGATTACAAACTCATTCAAATTAAATCCCGCGACTCAAGCTAAAAGTTCAAATGTTCATTAGAAGCAAAGAACTTGGAAGTAACAACGAAACAAAACATTTATCTATCACATGAGCAGTTATCAGAAGAATTAAACACTATCATATGAAATTGCCATGACACGAAGGCTCACCTCGTAATTAGGATGCAATCTCGGGACAAGGCCTTTCCTTAGAAGGATACACGTGACACAATGCCCAGAATGAAGCGACCTCTGAGGCCATGAACAATTTTCCTATGATCATGTAAGAGTTCGAAGTCTTAAGTCCTTTGGATCAGCCTTGGATCAATACACACTGTGATAACTGTCGTGAGCGACTAGAAGCGGTGGGGGATATAGCGTTAGCCTCCTCCACACGACCTCAATGGAAGTTAGATCCTTTCTCTCTCTCCAATATCTGGATATTTGAATCTAAAGAAGTACCACCTTATTTTACATCTTGACCTCTTTGCTCGGAGAGGATCCACTAAACAGAAAGTGGGTAATTTCCTCCCAAATCGGAAGGGAAAGGTGGCGCATATCTCGCATGCAAAGACTAGTTCTTCCTTTTAAAAGGAAGATCGGAGGGAGAATGTGGCGCATATATCACGCTTAGAGACTAGTTATTCCTTTTAAGTGGACATATTTTCGAATCTGAGGACCCAGGGCGCTTGTCACCTTGAATTCCACGATATGAGCATGGAAAGAGCGCATCTCCTCTCAGAGGAGTGTCAGTCGACACTTGTTAAATAAAACCTCTCCGGGATATGGCATCCGAGGGAATGTAAATCCCTTGACTAGAGAGAGGATATCTAATATCAGGCTCTAAGTTGGGTTATGAGGCCAGACGAGATGGAAGACTGATTGTAACCCCAAATTGTCTTTGAACTCTCTGGTTAGAGGGCTGGGCCAAAGCACATGGCACCCCACCTTCTGGTATTTTGATGAAACCACAGACAGGAAAAAAATTCATTGCCTGACATACCAACTCTCAGTGAAAAAGCGAGTCATATTCCCGATCATCTATGTGTGGACACTCAGAGCAAAGTAAACTTATCGGCTTGATCCTCCCAAATTCTCAATAGGTCTATTTCTCAAAGGGTATAGGAGCTGATGTTAAAATGTGTGAAGATAGCGAATCAGTGGGGGCTGTTCGATGGTAGCCTAAAAAAATGCCAAAACATGCAGGAGCTAGTAAAGAGAATAAAATTCTCCTTGAAAGCAATGAGAGCTAGATCATGAAACTCAGCTGGGATCATTCAGATGTGCATGAACTCTCTTTTCTTTCGATTGAGGAACCCACAGGCCTGGGGTCTACTTATACCTCTGTGAAAATGCCGAAATCTGTATTAAAATGGGGCTGTCTAACATAGCATTATCACGTGATTCTGGATGTATGCAGAAAACATCCAGTGCAGCGGGAACTTTCTCAGAACGTTGAGCTAGGGTTGCATACTTGGATCCATTGAATTGAACCGCGAGTGCAATCTCCTTGGAAATCTAGGGTGTGATCCATTTCGGGTCCATGATTTCACTCGAAGAGACACGATTTATAAAAAAAGCACAGGCTCAACCATGATCAGTGAGCTCGGGAGTACAGGCACCAACATGTGGTCAATCGAAATCGAATGGGACAATGAAACTCCTTAAGCGTCAAGTGTGCAAAGGGATCAAATCACCAATAGGATTAAAAAAATGGGATGGAGATTCGTAGGTCAGTATAATATGGGACTAATTTTGGAGTAAGGCTGATGCGGATAATTTATAATTATAAGGAAATTTGAAATCTTTTAAATTTTTTCTCTCATTTCTCTCTCTTGTGAAGATGAAACTATCCTCTAGGTGGGAAGAATTGAGAAGATTATCGTCTTGGAAGACATTTGGTTCAAGTTGACGATGGAAAAGTGGATCTTGACGAGTTGCGGAGAGAAACGTCAACAAGCGCTTTGTATAATTGATCGAGGAGGAATAAGCGATGAAAGTCACGTGGCTTCAGTAAAATGTGATAGCGAGGACTAAAGATCATGCGTTCATAGGTTCATATATAATGTGACGGGGCGATCGATATTTGAGCAGGCGAAGTAACAAATAAAGGGCCCTAATGTATGGTAAAGTTCAAGTGTACATAATAAAAATGCTTGTAAATGGTAGTTTTATTAGACTTAACAAATAAAATATTTTTACAATCGAAATAAAAACATTTAATTTTAGATTAAACATCACAAATGTTCATAAAAACATTGTCTTCTAGCGACTTTCTAGATGCAAAATCATTGATAATAATTAATGTAACATCAATATTTTCTAACATATTTTCTCGATACATAAAAATTGCTAGATTACATTCAATCTTTCTTGTGACATTGTGACCTCGGTAAGTTTCAACTAATTTTAGCACTTTGAAAAACTTCTTTAGCGGATGCTAGTCTGACATATTAATGGGACGGGCTTTGGCATCGTTAATGGAGGGTACAACCTCTTGAGATCTTCTCACTATCGGATCACGAGCGAAGCGGGCTTTGGCGAATCGATACTTTTGCAGGCTGCCACACTGATCATGGAAGCTATATGTGTGCTATGGGACTGTTAATTGTCACAGTTTGGAGTTCAATAGAGACATTTAGCAGCTCTAGGTTGAGTTTAATGCTGATTAGGCTTTTATGGGAAGAAGTATTAATGGTGATGCAATTTCTGAATGCTGTTCGTATATGACTCGCCCCATCGGCGGGCGGAATGCTCACGTTTCCATCGATCTTGACAGTTTGGCTTCGCCTTACATCTGGTGCGATCTTCCAACTTGCAGAGATAGGCGCAATATCAAACAGATGGTGGCGAGAAGAACAGACTTCGTATGTTTACGGCACTTGGCATACGAAGGGTTGATTAATGATACATATATAAGAGGAAATGGAAAAAAAAAGAAAAAATGACAAAGAGAAGTCAACTTGCCTATTTACTGTCTAGAGTCGTCAGTCCTCGTTGAATGAAAATAAATTTGAGTTTGTTATGCATTCAAATTTATCATAGTTTTAATATAAGTGACTTTAACCTTTTAATGTGCTACTAACAGTTAATAACACCATGCTTTGCAAAAGAAGAATATTATTAGTTTAATATGTGATCACAAATCGATACCATACATTCCATAAAATATAACTAGTTGATCATATTATGGTTTGGCTGAGTTCAAGAATACAACCTGGCAGGCGGCATGGTAGTGGGCACAGGCGGAGTGAGACTACTAGGCCGGTGCCTCTGCTGCCCAGGCGGGCACGATGCAGGCCCATTATTAGTTACAATGGGTGTTCCTACAGATTACGTTAATCAATTTTGCACCCATAAGATTTGCATGAACCACACACTTTTGCACCAAACACAAATAGACTTCTGCTATATACCATCTGTGGTTTGTGGATTTTAAGCCTAACTAAATTGTGTCACATATCTCATTTTCTTGGGTGGATGAAGGACACATAAAAAAAGGTCTCATTCTGCAGTAAAATATGTATGTAATCCATTGGAACCAAAGGTTAAAGGAATAAATGAAAAAAAAAGTGGGAGGTAAAATTAAAATTAGATTGAAACTTAATAAATTAAGGTACATATGTTAATTTCAAAATACCCCATTTTATTTATTTTTGTATTATATAAGGACCTAAGAAATTTGAGAAAATATGTAAAAATTTCTTAAAATATGTAAAATTTTGAGAATTTTTTTTATTATATATTTAATACTGTAAAACTAAACATGAAAAAAATCATTTTCTTTAATATTTTTTCTTTTTCCCTATATTAATTTGAGTTCCAAATTAGACCATGGATTTTACTAAATATTACCATTAGCCTTGCATGGTTATTACCTTTTATTTAAAAGTTGTAAGATAAATAAAATATTATAAAAATAAAAATGTTGTGAAAGTGAAGACCTAGAGTGAGACTCATGGCCGACATGGGTTTTTGGTTACGGATGACAAAGACGATATCAGTTAAATCAAAGAGAATGAAAAGAAACAAGCCAGCATGACACAAATGGCCTCTATGTAAAACAAAAATTGAAGTAGCAAATATAAAGATGGGCTAAACGGTTGAATGGTTGGACTAGGGACACAAGGAGAAGTAAGGTTTTAGTCTCACCACTAACAAAATAAAATTATTTTAGGCTCTAAAAGTTGGATAATGTTTTTCTCTAATTAAAATTCTGATATTTGGTTATTGATGATTTTTATTTATTTTTGTTATATTCTCTTATTCACGAAAATATATATTTAAATTTGTTTCCCAAACATGAAGTAGTGTCAACGCTTTCACATTGGGAATACATGACATAATAAATATTACAATACTACTAGGTAATAATTTCCTTTCAACGGTATGTCCACGGACTTATTGTGTGTGCATTCATGAGCTATTAATGGAAAAACTAAATGAAAGATCGAAGCATGTTGATGGGTTTGAATGAGCAGGGGTAACTCATATGCACATTCAGTGGATCATGGTGAAGCTTCTTAGTGAGCAGCCAGACTGATTAAGTTTGAGAACTGTCGTAGTCTGGACTTTGACTAGAAGAAGGTTTAGCCCGACCTTGCCTGAAAGCGAAATTTGAGAGTTATAGTGGCTCTCTTGACGAGCTAATTGCAAGGCGAAACTAGTTAACGATGCATGAAGTTGTGGCGGCGTGGCAGGCTAGGTCTCATAGATGTGTGATGGGAACCAGCGCACGAACGCCTTCTTCCTTGAGCAGTAGGCCCGGTGAGTGAAGCGACTCTGTCGACGATTCTCTGTTGTGATGTATAAAATCCCTTCACAGCTGACTTCTGTCAGCGACATAAAATGTTACGTGCGGCGTAGAAAACTCCATAGTCTTGACGGAACTCGCAGTGCGTGGCATAAAATGCCTGCGTTCGCGACACCACTCGGGAAATACGTCACGACGCTTGAAATCCCTTGGCCTTGACGACTCTATCGCGACACAAAATCCTGCGGCGAACTTTGTTTACCCAATCGAAAGTTTGCAACACGATCCTCTGTCGCAATATCTCGGTCGTGACATTATCAACAGAGAAGCAAAACAACGTGCGGTATGGAAAAAACTATGTCGCGACCTATGCCGCAACAAGCTTGAGAGCCTGTGTCGTGACCTGAGAGTACCCGTGTCGCGACACATAGGAAAGAACTACATCAGCGACCGAAACCGTGACCTAAAGCCTCCCAAACTATCGGTAGTACTAAGGCATTTCACGCACCTCCAACTCTTTCCCAAAACACAGTAAATTTAATACAATGGCCTCGGTATAATAAAGGCAACATAAAATCTGGGAAAAACTTGTCAAACTATATTGAACAAATCAAAATGAGTTTTATTACAACCCTTTATCTCTTACATAAACAGGAACTAGACATATTGTCCAGAATTTTAAAAATATATATATTGGAGCCATCGGCCTTAACTGCTTCACCGCTAAGGTCTTAGATGAGTTTCATCTCCTAGTGTACCTCGATTACGAAATATTTTTCCCACGGCCTTGATTGGCTTGATACTGATAGAGGAATTCTTGTACAAGAGGCCCCCTCCACCCTGATGCACATGCAGTACCATGATTCAACATTTAAAAACACATTGAGCAATATACGTGCATTTGTACATGAATGTTCATGTCATGCCCAATATCAGAGCCCTCGTTGACTCATCTGTCATCTCTTATGTGCAAAGCCTTTCATTTCAAACCAAAAGATTTTGTTTTATAATTCAATATTTGGACAACCTCAATAGAATTGATTTATTCAAAAGTCATGTGTCTTTTGTGGGTAACGACTTTCCGAGGTCTCACCGCAAGCGTCGTGAGCCTTCCGACACTTTCGCGGGCTTTCACCGCTGGATACATATGTCTAACCAAGAATACCGGGCTTTTCACACAGCGGGGTTGTGTCGCTCTGACCTGCCGGTATAATTTTAAACGTGCGACTCAGGATGTTGTCCTTTGGCGAGCCACCATTAAACATCAAACGGTACTAATTCATGTGCATGCACTCCACGGCCATTTCGCGCGATGTCCCATTGCATGCGCAATCGAAATGTCATTGCATGTCATTTACATGTTGCATGCATAATGAGCTATACCTTATTTTAATTCATGGATAATTATATCATATATTCACATCCATGCATTATAACCCATTGTCTTTATCAACGAAACATACATGTATGATTTTCACACCACACCGCATGTCATTCATCAAACAGCGACACACAAATCTTCATGTTTAGATCAGAGGAAACAATACATATAGTTCAGCATGTTAATCCGTACCCAATAGTGACACACCACACTATCATACTCTCAAATCCCATATTTTCAGAAAGCAAAACTGCAAACCTATTCCATAGCACACCCAATTAAAAATAGAAAAGGACCCGACGGCACCTAAACCATCAGCAATTTGATCACAAGCTGCCTTAAACCAGCCCCATTGTTAGGGCTCCACCTCATAGCCATTAGGTGTTATGAATAAGAATAACCGGAGCAGGGGACCTCTGCCTTTGAGTCAGAGACTAGCTGCAACACAACTTCATTCGAACCTCTTGTTGTTCAGACACTGGAACCCGATGAATCTTTGGACCTCCTTTCCTCCCTTTTTCCTTTCTTTATCTTTCTCTTTTCTTTCTCTTCCCTTTCTCATTTTCCCTTCCTTCTCTCCTTCTCCCCCACAAACTCATTTTGGTCTAGGTGTAGAACACCTTTCTCAATCATCTTGACACATAGCATCTTTTGTATGTCATTCCTCTCTTCTTATTCGCTCACTTATCATGCATGATGACACTTGGCTCTCTGCGAGTGTTCATTTGTTTAGTGCCACATGTACGTGTCCTCGTACCATGTGCTGCGATATCATTAAATCCATTTTCGCGCTTGAAGCCATTGAAATTACAATTGTCCGGTCGGCCCAATTATTGTGCAACTAGATTTCACAAGATGACTCAACGATGTGATCAGTGTCGTCATCGAATCAGAAAGTTCTTTGGAAGCATTTTATCTTCATGCGGTAATCTATCGTTTCACTTTACACGAGGTCTTCACATGAAGTATTGTGGTTGATCAAAGCTGCAATGATTATGACCCATGTGTTGATGGGTGTTCCTCTGAATCATATGAGATATTGGTTTGACGTCTAGTAGTGCGCAAGGGTGGTCACCTACTAGGGGCAAAATTAGAGCAAGGTGCTCCTTTCGTGTAGAAGTTGAGTGGGGCTCCTTCCATGGTGGGGTGATCTTCGTGCGGGTGGAGCGCCTCTTTATTACATGAGGAATCGGATTGGACATGATGGTGAGATGTGGTTTGTGAACTTTAAAGAAAATGTATTTTATGCAAAAGCGCTCTAAATTTTACTTTTTTATTTTTGAAGGTGTACATCTATCTCCGAAACATTTACTTTCTAAGGCTATTGTGCTATTTGGACACATAAGTAACACCAAATATGTTGGGGTGTCCATCAAGTCCAGATATAAGAAGAATTATGAATTATATTAGAAGGCCAGTGCAGGGGCCATTTATGGTGGAATACAAAGACAATCCATGAGAATTATAGACCTAAGTGCTGGACAATATCCTGCTTAAGAAATTAATAGGTCATAAATTTCCAAACAAAACGTAGACGGGGCCACTTGGACATCGGTAGTCGTCTGACTTGTCAGAAGGGAATTCAAGTTGAATAGGATACCTAAACCAAGGAATATTATTAGCTCCTTTAAGAACACAAAAATTTGGAAGTATGAAAACTTCTCGAGCAAAGGCCACGGAGACAAAAAATCCATTTGAGAACCTCTGATCGAATGATCAAGTATGAAGTGATACTTAAACCTCATGATAATTATTTGCACGAGGTAATATTCAATATCATAAAATAAAAAGCTAATAAACGGTAGGAGTGCATGGATTAATTCCCACCTATGAAATACCGTCATCGAATTATGATGAATTAAAGTAATCTAAGCGAATGTTGTTCGTTTTTTAATTCAATTAGCCTTTCCTTAAGTGTACCCTCACGGTTTAAACATGTAGTATGGAAGAAAATAGAGTTTCGCCACCTTCGCATAACTACAAGACAAACTGAGAAAAGTAGGTTATGAATTTGCTTGATTGAGAATATTGGGACTTTTAGGAGCAAATTCTTGATAATCAAGAACAATATGTTGATTTGGAAAAATATTATATTACTCTTGCATTATGTCTTGAGTGCTATTCTTGGACAAAAAATGCTCTTGTCTACAATGTTAGTGCATTTAGGAACATTCTTAGTGAAGTACAAAGGTACAACCTTAGTTAACAGTTGAAGTGCAATCTTAATGAACTTTAGAGTCTGACATTAGTGAAGTTGTTAAGATTAACCTTAGTGAAGCTAAAGTGGCCTTAGTTAAGTTGAGATAAGACTTTGGTGAGATTGAAGTACAGCAGGCAGAGACAGATACAACCTTAATGGTCTTAATTTACCAACATTAGTGTAGTTGAGGAACAACTATATTAAACTACTCGTGACCTTGAGTAAAGTTGAGAGGTATGATCTTAATTGAATATCTTGTTATTTCCTTTATCCCCATAAACCTTTGCAAAATGGGAGATGAAAAATGATGTATTTTAACATTAAACACTCAAATGGGAGGTGAATCATATTTCAAACATGTAAGCACCAGAAGTGGTGAATATAACATGGGATGCTTTGGAATTAGCTGATTGTGGGCAAAAGTTAAAAAATATGAAAGCAAGTTATATTTTTGTGGTTGGTAGAGCGAATAGTTTTCATGGTGACAAAAACATATTCCTATTTTTCATTCAAAAATAGAAATTAATTAATAAATCACTTAGTGAAGCTAAGCACAACCATATGAAGTGGATGACGACCTTAAAGCTGTTGGGGCGTGAGGAACAAACATTAGTGAAGTTGAGGAATGACCTTAGTGAAGTTAAGGTACAACCTTAATAAATTTGGGAACGACCTTAGTGAAGCTAAGGTGCGAGCATTAATGAAGCTAGGAGGTAGAACATGTAGTTCACTTCAATTTATTGGCAAATATATCAATTAATTCTCGTATTTTTATTTAAAAAAACACTAAATTAGCTAATAAAACATTTTACACATTTTATATAAATAATATCTCTTCCAATATTACTAGCAGATAATAGACAAACAAACAAAATAGGCAATGTCCATTTTACTACGGAAACAAAATATGCTATCCATCCGAGCTTAACAATAATTTCGATAATAATCGAGTTTTGGTTTCATCTTACGAAACATGATAAGTATATCCATAAATTCTTCCATTGTTAAAGTTTGCTTTTCGCGATCCAAAAAAAGAGTGTTATATCATAAGAAGCTCAAAATAATTTGGGCATCTACTCTTCCAACATTCATATTCTACATTTCTTGAATCTTGAAAAAATAACCACAACACATATTAGTACCTTCAAGGAATAACCCAGGGGAAATTATAGTTTGAAAAATGAATATTGATATTCAATGAATCTTTTACCTATGAAGTAATCAACTACATAATCAAACAACATTAGCATATCAAAACTACCACGACACGACAAGTCTTATATGGGTCATATGGAACTGCCTATAGAACTAGAACCACAATCAATTCGGGTTTGAGATCATTTGAATAATTGCGAGTAATGAACATGTTTTCTTTTATACTTACATAATGAGACATGTGTAAAATCAGCGACCCTATCGAGAAAGTTCTATAAGCCACATTACACTCCATCCATAATCAAATTATGAACAGCGTATTCTATACCAATTGGGTTTGTATCCACAAATGGTAAGGTAATTATGCGACAAATCTAAGTAACTATTAATAATAATGGTTAGCTTATACATAGCTGCAATGGTAAGGGTGAGATCATTCCAATATTCCATAAATTTTATATGATAAACTACCACGATCAAACCTATGTGAGAATGATGCATTTTCATTAATGGAGACCAATATTCAAACAAATAAAATAAAATCTCAAGAGCTTTTGAATAATGGTGATGTTGTTAATTACTCCTATTATTACTATTCGGGTTGTACATCATTCAAACTTATGACATATCATTGATGTCATATAAAATTTAAATATACGAGCCCTAGAAATTATTAATGATGATCTGTGATGCGACATTAGTCTTGTTTTGACATTTCAAAGGAAAGATGATAATATCTCTCTTGCTGAATGTTTCAACATGAACATGCAGGTGGTCAATTATCTGAATGGGAAAAACCTTCAATGGAAATAAAATAAATAAAATAATTAGTTTCTTCTGCATGCCATATAATATATAATTGTTATTAAAATCGCAAAGCCTACACTCATCATGTACATATTTGTCATACTTGATCACATTGAGTTATCTATCCCGAATGTAGGATTTAAACATGTTGCATTTGAAATCAATTCACTCATTTGCCTTTTGGGAATCTCCAGCGACCTGACTTTAAATTAATTTGGGACTGTGACTAAACAGATTATACAAATTTATGATATTGCATGAGTAATTTGTGAACAACATGAAGTTGAAAAATGCATAAGAAAATGAGAGTAGCATAAGTTAGTGCCTTTATTAAAATCAAGTCACGACGTATCCATCGTACAAAAAGAATAAGGCCTAAAGTTAATAAAACAATCTAAAATTAGTTTGCATCAGTCAAAACATACTACATAAGTGTGCATTTTAATAATGGATTTTTGTAAGTTTCCTATTGTGATGATAGTGGAATTACACGGCCGAGCAATATCTTGTCTCTTATCCTAAAGTGAATTGAATACGTTTCTTCCTTGATCAGCCTTCCCGGGAGGTCATTTGAATGTGGGGTTGTAGAGAAAAAAACTTTCCCGATTAAGTCACACCACCTATGAGAATCTACCTTGGCATGTTATGAGTCTCTATGCCAGCGGAAAGAACCCAGTATAATCTTGCGAGAAATTTGTGGTCATCAGCAAAGTAAACAGCGTTTTGTGATTGATAGTATGGCTGCACATGCATCTCTGAGGTTAACATTTTGCTCCATTCCATGAGTGGTTTGACACTAATCGACATTGCAAATGTTTTCCCGATAGAGATAGTAAGAACCCATTCATGAATTGACTAGCCCGAGTACCTCTCATATGATGTAGTCATCGCCTTCTCTTAAGTCTTTGTACATACCTTACCAATTGTTGTCTTCTTTGCTTAACTAGTAGGGCACCAAACTTAAGCATGTGTTGTCCGTATGAAGCTGCAAATGGATTGATGTCTCCTCATTTTTACCACATGCATCAAATAAATCAACAAAGTTGGTGGTGTTTTGTCCCATCTTTGTTTTGGGAACTTTGATATGACAGTATTGATTTTTCTTCACCCATGTGGCTAAAAAGCTTGATTATAATTTCGTAGTTCATACATTCAAACATTGCTAATTTGGATACTGTACGCTTAGTGACTATCATCTTTAAAATTACACTTTTTTTACCCTTGTTTCCTCGGGTGTTATGCTATTAAGGAAGCTAAAATTCTCTTTTAAGTGACGATAACTGATGAGCATGATTTTCAGCTCAAAATCTCATAAAAGCTCTTAGCGATATAACAGGATGCTTTATCAATAATCACAACTTCTATTTCCATACTTTCTTCTAAATTGTGAAAACTATGATCAATCTTCATAATTCTCGACCCTACAACTCCAAATTTAGTGGGAACATGGAGTCATTACCATCATATGTATGCTGAAAATAATATACCACCATAAAGGTTTAACTATATGGGATGATCAAATATATATAACATATGTTATATATATTTTCATATTATATATATATATATATATATAACTATATATATATATATATATATATATATATATGATAGACAACATGCCATTGAAAACCCTTGAATTGAAATTGAATGAGACAATGAATAGCGTAGAAATTTCCATCACTTTCGAAAGATGTTTCAACTCAACAATGGTTTACCGATTTGTTGGATGACTCTCTCACATCAAGGCAAAAGTTTGTATTTTTCGAAGACAGTAAAATTCTCTCTTTTCTTTCTCCTTCATTGCTAAGCTTGATTATAATTAATCACATCCCATGTTGCTCTGAGAGTCTTTCAATTTGTCTAGGTTGTTCGGGAGTCATATTGAATAACATTATCAAGTACAAAGGAACGAGTAGATCTGGCAAAGGTTGGCAAGAGGCAACATCTTCTATACATGGTTGCAAAGAGATTCGAAAACAGGCTTGAATTACTAGATGGCTGTTACATGGCATGCTTGATTTTTCGGGCACTCGGCAAGCTGTACAAAGCTGCGGTCATGTGCGCTGGGCTATTTCTGCCAAAGAATATAATCGTGACTAAAGACTTCATCCATATACATAGCATCTCAAATTTGAAACGTCAGGAAGGTATTACCACTACCCATAATCAGCATTTTCAAACCGCTAGGCCCCGAAGTTCACCAAAATTTAATTCTACATACGCGCAGGGAAAAAACCTAATGAATCAATACAATGACTCATTGGAATATCCATATGAATTACACATTGGCATCAATAAGAATGTAACTAGAGATGAAGGATTAGGCGACAATGAGTGTTTAGAACTACTCAGATGATCAGACATGGACTGATGAAAATGTAACAGTAAGCAACTAGAGTATAATATTTATTGTCAGTTTGGCCCAACTATCTCTCTTCACAAGTAGATACATATACACGACAAAATTGATTGTTGTATCTAAACATTCTTGATATTAATGCATCATCATCTAATGTACCTAACACTGATGGATCAGTGGAGTGTGAAGCTATTTGAAGCGAAAAATGAAATATCCATCACCTGCAGACGATCGCCACAAGTCGGCATGGAAACATATTGTCTGATTAACATAGGTGAGATTCATGGCGATCACCACTATGTTACGATCCATCGGGACTCAGTAACCATTCACCCTTCTTCATGGATGCAAAACATATCTCCATCCATCATATCATAGTTACAAACATTTAATAAAGATAATAAACTCGATAAGTTAAGGAAAATAGGAAAAAAAAATTAATGAGAAAGTAAATTCATCATGATGGGAACTATATCTAAGTAGTTTTCAATCAAGTTAATCTATGATCTGCAGATAAATTGTAAAATTGCTAAGCAAATTTTATTGTTTACCAAACCTATAAAGTTTTCCATTTGCTGGCAAACTTTTGTGTCTGTTTGCAAACCAATCATCACTACTCCCTACGAAGTTTTATGCAGGCCAGTTCAAACAAAGCACCCAAATACATGAATAAAGTAGTTATGACAAAAAGGACATTAGTTATAAATATCGCATCCATTCAGTATATAGGTTCTTTAGATACCCATCATACTTTCATAAGTATTTTATTATAAAACAACTGTTCAGTCTTTTTCTATATTTTTACACATGACAATTAAAGCCTTCTACGACTACACCAGTTTGAAAGTTAAAGAAGAAGGCATCGAGAAAAGATTAATAAGTAGAGACAAAATTGACATGTCCTTCTAGTGGATTTGAAGTGAAGAAATCTGGGAATTTTAAAAATTCCGAGAAACTGAAAAAGGACCATACTCTTCTATCACAGAAAAAAGGGATTGCCACACTAGATCATGTTCATTGAGAGTGTTGCCTCTGTTTGAATGGATCGTGTGAATCCTTCCTGATTTCCACTACTTTAAAATATGTTTGAGAAGGTCTTATGTGGAAGAAGTTCAGTCGGTAGAATTACAGCCCTTTTCACTTCGTTTTACCTTTTTAATTTATATAATTAATTATTGGATGTGGTACAGTGAGTTGTATCTAATTTACAAAATTATATGAGTGAACCCTATCCCTTTTTGAGTCCCTTCTTACCTTTTTTCATATGAAGTCAAAAAATAAAGGAAGAATAATGAAGGTAAACAAAAGCCCAGACTAGATGTGTTCGAAATTTGCCAAATTCTAGTTTCATCAGTTCTAATTCACCAACAAAGACTCCTTAAGGTTTTCTTCCGACATGAACGGGGTATGAAATCCAAAAAAATAATAATAATATGCAAACAAATTTTGTAATTATAAAATTCAAACACAAACATAAGGTAGAAAACAAGAGCCCAACCATTAAGGAAAAATAAAATCACAACCCACAAACAAGCCTAGAAAGAAAAAATTCTGCAATTGCATAATATCATTCAAGGTAAGTTTTTACCTTTGTTTCGGTCTTCAAATGGTGAGATGGGAGACGTGTAAACGAAATCAAGCGAAGAAGATCAAGGTTGCAGAGACAAGGAAGCAAAGTTATTACCTTAATTTGTTTGATCTTTCCAGTAAGGTGAAACGATGGGAACCAAATCAATGAGGCACAGTTGTGTTTTCTTATTGGTTATGGAAACTCTTCTCGTTCTTATTTGTCTTTATCTTCTTTCCATCAGGTGTTCCAAGAAAATGTTATTTTTAAGGTTTGAAGAAAAAGGAAGGGTGTGAAGAAGAGCGTCGTGTTTTTCTTTTGTTTTGTTTTTGCAGTTTAGGAATTAACAAGTGCCATGTGAGAGTGGATTGCAGAACAACAGTGTTTTGTTCCAATAATATCCACTCAGCATATATTTTCAAGTGCCATCTTGTTATTGGATTATCAAAATTTTGGTTTAAAGTCTAATATTTTCAATTGTTGACCTATAACCTACTTCATAAAAAATAAGATGAAAAATAAAATGCATGATCTTTGAGTAAAAGTTGCTGAATTTTGTTTCTAAAAGTCACAGTAAGAACATTAACCACCTCTGAGCGAAGGAGGGATTTAATAATTCACTTGAGTCGATAGGATGTCATTCTTAAATAATCATGAACACTTAATAATGCTCCCGGATATAGATTCTATAAATAAGTGTTTTGGGATGCCAATACACAACATTTCCACCCCTTATTAAATTCTCTCACCTATGTGTGTAATATTCTTTCGTATGTTCATCCTTACGCATGAGAAGTAGCTAGTCTCGTCTTGAAGTTCTTATATCAAAAGCTTGCATTAGTGGAAAGACTAAGGTAGCGCTTGTTTTTTGACTTAATCTTTGAAAGCTATTGTTCAAATGACAAGTGTTTGTTTTAAAAATTTATTGAGCTTTATTCTTTGAAATTTTTAAAAAGTTAAAATGGAAAAAGTGAAAATATTTATGACTTTAGTCGGAAAAAGTCATTTCCACCAAAATAAGAAAAACTCCATCATTGCCCGAGAATTATGACGGCTATTTCACATGGATGATAAGGAGGGGTTTGAGCTGAGACCCCATCTCATTCAGTTTATTTATTTTTTCGAATTTAAACCTATCTCATTTAAAAAAAAATTAAATGAGGCGGGCCAAGAGGTTGAGAAAAATTCCCAAACACATTCCATTTACATTTGATTTTGTTTTATTTTATTTTTATTTTTTTTTTATATTTGCTTTTTTTATTTTTATTATAACTAAAATTAATATAATCTTCATGAAAACTCAAGATCTTATGAATCTTTAATCAGAATGTGACAAAAAATTCTAATAATAATAATTATTAATTATATTAAGTATAAAATAAAATAATAAAAATTATTTTTAAAATATAATCGGGATCGGTGGGTGGGCGGGCAGGTAAGGTGAGTTACAATACCGAACCGTCTCGATTTGAGTAGTAAACCAAACCCGGCTAAAACCGCATTACAATTAAATCAAACTGTCTATTAAGAACTGGGCGTATGAACCCGAAATAATCCGCCCCGTTGTCATCCCTACTCACTACCAAATGTTAAAAAACAAACAACTTAATACTTAATGTTATTAAGTACTATTCAAGATTAAGCCTTTCAAAAGTTCTATTCAAAGATTAATAAAAAAATAAACGAACCTAAGTCCAGACAATGTTCACTCAAATGCATCCATCACTATCATCAACAAGTCAGTTCCCATCAGCTGCAAATGTAAAAATATTCTTCCTATGTTCATCCTCTCTCAAAGATGAGAAGTATCTACCTCGTCCTAAAGTTCCTGGATCAAGCTTGGGTAATTAGTGGAAAAGACTAGGGTGGTGTTTGTTTTTCACTTAACGCCAGTGTTATTCAGCCAAAGATTAGTCGTTGTTTTTTTTAAAATTTTTACACTTATTAAATTTTTAAAAAAAGTTCTGACAGAAAAAGTGAAAATATTTGGTTTTTCTATTCGTGAAAAGTCATTTCCACTAAATAAGAAAACTTTATCGCGTCCACGTAAGGAGAGTATGGCTAGTAAATACACACTACTAAGGATGACAACGGGAGTGGTCGGACGAGTACACCCTTATCCCTAATTCGTAAATTGAGATTTATTTTTTCCAATTTCAAACTTTCTCTGTCTCATTTAAAAATAGTCAGACGCAGACGGGGATGAGAATTCTCAAACCCGTCCCGTTTACATTTGATTTTTGTTTTTATTTTTATTTTTTTATATTTGATTTTTTATTTTTATTATATTAAAATTAATATATTTCATAAAAAATAAAAATATTATGAATTTTTATAAATTATTTATTAAAAACATTCTAATTATTATTATTTATATTAAAGTATAAAATAAAATAATAAAAATTTATTTTTAAAAATATAATCTGGTAAAGGAAAGAATAATACCGGCTAAACCCAATTACAATTAAACTAAACTCGTTCCATTAAGAGCTTATGATGTGATTGAGAACCCTAAATAATCCAATCCCATTGCCATCCTTACTGTTACCTAATGTTAAAAAACAAACAACTTAATACTTAATGCTATTAATTACTATTCAGCATTAAGCTCAAAAAAAGTTCTATTTAGTATTAAGTAAAAAAAACAAACACTACCTAAGTCCGGGACAAGAAGCTAGACAAGGACATCCACTTGTTGGTATCATTACAAAAGAGTAAAATCCCGGAACCAGCCGATTCAACCGATCGAATGCAGTAGACCGATTAGGTAATATTTATCGACAAAGAGGTCATTTTATGGAAGGTTTCAACCCTTTTGAGACTTTAGAGATCATGATGTTTTCTTTGGGTAACAATCAGTTAAACTAGACCAACTTATTCTGCAATGTTGGGGACGGAAACAATAGTTCAAGATGGAGGATATCGACACCACTGATACTCTCTTCTTAGTGCTAATGATGTTGATGAATCCGTCTTAAAACAATTTAAAAGACTTGCCAAAACAATGTCAAAAGACTTTGATTCCATCAAGGATCAAATCGAAGAAATGAAAGATGAAATACAAGACCAAAATCGAAAATAAGGTTTCCGAAGATGGATGGCGCATCTGAAACTGGAAAATAAAGTTAAGAACTTGAGCGAGATGGTAAAAAGCCAATGTCGGTGTGTTTCACTGCCCTCCTACCAAGCAGGAAGGAAGGTAACGTACATGAGGTGTCCTGAACGGGTCCATACACACACGAAAGACACTTTTAATTCCATCATGTTCCAGATTAATCTCCATTCGAGTTGAGATAGATCATAAGGACAGTAAAGTTGCATTCCCAGGGCTCGAACTCGAGACCTTTAGTTAAGCTAGAAAAGACCTCAATCATCTCACCTACATATTCGATGATATATATTGTGTATATTGTCTTTAGGAGTATATTTATGCTCTCTATACTTGAAGTAGAGAGCAATAGTATGAACTATGGAGTCTTTGAGAGCTCTCTCTCTTGTAAAATTGCATCATACACAATGCAGGAGCTTCTGATTGAAGAAGCCTCTCTCCTCTCATTTTCTTTAAAGGAGTCTTGTTCCAAACCAATTCAATTAAAAAAAAAAAAAACTAGAATAGTTTGAAAAGTAAAGTAACGTCCAAAATAATGCATCTGTCACGATTGAAATTTTTTTTAAGTTAATATTGTCTCAATCAATGACTAAGGCATTAACTTAAAAAAAAATTCAATGTCGTAGCTAGTAACTATGGTATTGTTGATATGTATACTAGTATCAATAGTTTAAGCATTATTTATTTTCAATAACTTTATATTAGTAAATTCTTTTTAAATAAATCTATTTATGTCCAAAACTCTATTTGAGTCCTTTGAAAATAAAAGAGAAAAATATAATGAAAGAAAATTCTTTTAAAAAGTTTAAACTTGATACCTAATTTTATATGCTTATTCAACCTCATTTATTTATTTATCTTTATATTATATAAGTATTAAGAAAACTAAAAAAACATGCAAAATTTTTAAAGAATTTTAATCATATTTTATTCTCATTGGTATTTTTATTATGAAATGAGAAAATCTTTTTTTCTTTCCTATTATTTCAAGTTCAAAACATGATTATGAAGTGTCAATCAACAAATTCGACTTAATCAAAACAACACACTATCGGCTTCCTTTTTCTTAAACGCCATAACCAAGAATATATAGAAGGAATTTCCGATAAATCATCGACATTAACGGCTTGTTGGTTTCATCCCTCACACCTCGATTATATCGCATATTTTGCCAATCACCAAATTCTCGATAATATATCAACGATATTATCTTATTTTAATCGGACATTTTGTAGACTTTTGGTTCCGTGGCTCACTTCTAAGACGTATATATGATATATCGGTAATATTTTCACTAATTTTTGTGACATTTCTGTCCTTGATGCACACTTACCAACTAAAAAAACATAAAAATAATAAAATATATATATTTTTTCCTTCTTTTTTTTCAATTCTCTCTTCTGTTTGTTGGAAAATTTTATCAAAATTTTCGTCAGCTTGATCTTTGGAAATAGAATCTTAGCCAAAATTGGGAATTGAAACTAGAGATGAAATTTTTTTTTTGCATTCCCAATAAATTTTTCTTTTTCTTTTTAAGGAATAAAATTTCTTTTAAAATTTCAACAGCTTCATATGTGGAGATGATATGGATAGAAGGCCAGGTATTTTAGTCCTTCAATCAAAATATTCTCTCGCTTGCCACACCGATTGCCAGTAATACTTACGGTTTAACATTCTCATATTAGCGCACAAAACATAACTTCTTTTTCTTTTCCGAATATAGAAATTTGCTTTTTTACAAAGTGAAAATAATGTTAACCTTAGTTCATTTTCTTTACTTTCTTTCTTATCTTTACCTATCTTTCTTTAAGTAAGGAGATGATTTTTTTACCATTCTAGCATAAATCATTCATCTACATTTTATCAATTTATCTCTTAAAAATAGTTATTTCCATATAAATCTAAGTTTATTCGATTTATCGGCATTTTGTTATTTTATTGGGGCATTTAGTTTCATGTCATCCTAGTACTACGATTTTGTTTGTAACTTTCATCAGTGGACAATTCGCACGGAAAAACTTATTAAATTAGACAAAACAACAAATTGGATTTTGACTTATAGAATTGGAATTATAAGTATTCTAGTCATTGTAGTATTATCAAACTTATAAGCTTTGAACCATTTATTACGCTTATTAAGCTGATGTTGTTTCTATCTTCTATTATTTTTAATCTATCACACATTTGTAGTATGTGTTTCATCTATGGCCATCGATCAATTTAAATCAATGTGTCATCTATTTCTCAAAAAAAGAATTATTCATAATTTTTACTTTAGAAGTGGCCACTTGACCCAAACTGCAATGGATCTTGGGCTCACTGTGGATCTTTACCACTTCGTGCTCTCTCTAAAGATTCAGCGACATTTGCCTCCACCGCTTATCAAATATCACCAAGAGGCTTTCAACCTAAAATCCCCGCTTCAAAACTCACTTCATCATTGAATTCATCCGTGAACTGTTTTCCGCCGAATGAGAGAGGAAATGGGGAAGAAGAAGTGCTCGCGAGAATCAAATCCACTACCATGTCGATGAGTCGGGATCGTCATCGGGCACTCAAAACCCGGGATCGAAAATCTCTAAGAACTGAATTCACAATGCGTCGCTTTAGGGATTTAAATTTTAATACCAAGGCTCCTCGTCAAGCTAGTGGTTTTTCTTTCTTCATCATCTTGTTCCCCATTCCTTCACTAATGTGAAAAACCAGCTGAAGATGCTCGAGACCTAGGTTGTATGCCACGCCATTTCCGCCCAAAAGATCATGGATCTTCCTCAAAGTAGCCTTCGGCTCTTTCAATTTTTCTTTTATTTCATTCACTTCAGACGGATGAGTTGGTGTTTGTAGAGGAGTTAAAACGAGGTTGGTCGCGAGATCCATCCAGTCAGCTTCACCATGTTTGATAGCACCATGACTTCACCCCTCGCATGGAAGGCCTCATGTTAAGGCACCCAAGTAGGGCGCCTTGGATCGCTTTAGGAGCAACCATGGTAGCGCTACTGATTTGAGGTCATGCATCGTAGTCTTGATAAACACGCAAACCCTCGAATAAGTTGGGATCTCACGCACTGGACCAACCTCTTTCCTTTCTTTATCCTCGCTTTATGGGTCTTTGCGAAATATATCGCCCTCACAAAGGCTTATTCGAACTGGTCTGTGTGCCTATTTGTTTAATTTCAAAACACCAATTTTAATTTTAGATTCTCATTTGTTATTCTACCTCGCTCTGACATTTTGATGAATTTATCTCTAGTTTAAAGTTTGAAATTTTGATGTGGGAACATTTTGTTTATAAAATTATTTGAATATAGTTGGAGAAAGAATTAAAAAATTCGATATTTAGCATTAATCTTCTTGTGTTTGAGTTTGAGCTCTTCAATTCAAACTCTAAATTTTCTAAAACCATGTTTACTTATATTTTTGCTTTGAATTTAAACTTTATTTTCATGTTTTTCTTTAAAAAATATGAAATATAAACCATCATTTTTTCTTCCAACTCGAAAAAAAAAGATGAGTCCACCACTCAAGAACAACATTGTTTAGAGTTAATTACAAAATAGATACATTGTAATCTACATTGCATTAGACAACTTAAATCGAAGGATTGACAATGAGGTAGTTAAGCAAAATTGTAGTCACTTTGCACAAATGGTGATGAAAACTAAGAACGTGGCTTCCACAAAACAATAAGCATCCTATGCTAATATGAAGTCCAATTAGTAATAAGAAACAGTGGCATGATGAAATAATAAATTGAGGAGCTTAAAGTTTCTTATCACAACAAAATGTCATTGTTTTGTTATGGTAAAAGAAGAAATAATAAAATTTTTAATTATTTACTTATTTAAATAATAATAATTATTTCTAAAAGTTATTCCTTTTGAAGTCGATCATTTGAAAGATAAATTGAGTACGTGACTGGCTACCGATGACAAAGGTGGTTAGTGACATCCTAGCCATCTATCCAATAATTTCATTTACGCTGAAGAACAAGGCGTAAGGCACCCTATAAGTAATTTCTATGTCGAACTGTGTTGCGCGTTGATTTGTATCTGCTTTTTTCTCCTTCACTTTGTTGGACTTCTATCTCTTATCAAGTCTGGGACAATTACAACTCCGCAATATGTATAAGACACCCCAATCTTGCTGCCGTTTACGGATCAGATAAGGATGGAAGATATTTCATGCGACATGTCCGCCAAGATTCCGAGATGAGCTCAAGACGTATGGTTGGACGCATCACAATGGGCAAGGATTATGGACATCGTGCCGACAGGTACGACCTTACACAAGTTTCTTGAAATCCAAGGAGGATGGTAGTGGCTATGGAGAGACCGACATCAATTGATGGAGCGAGAAGTAAATATCCTATCTTATCTTGCAACGGAAGCTTTTGTAGTTCTGTTGTTAAAAACCTGTCTAGAGTGAACAAATTTATGTCTTTGGAACACACTTATTGATGAATACACATTGGAGTGATAATTATAGTAGAATTTAGCACATCTAAGTCACAATTTACCCACATTTGGCATAAGAATAGGTACTTCTAATTTCTTCTATGTTTTTAGACTTGCGTCTTTCGCGAAATAAGTGCAAGGATGTATGCCCGAAGCCAATATGAAGAATCGTGGATGTGGTGAACAATTGACTAAGTCTCGAACCTGCAAAGGAAAGTACCAAGGGATATATCAGACGGTGATAACCCAAACTTTTACCTGCATAACTTTCTCGCTTGAAAAGTGGCACATATTGTACCGGTAATAACCCAAATCCTGTACCGTACAACTTGCTTGAAAATCAACAGCAGTGAAATTGTACCGGTACAACTTAAAACATGTACCGATACAACCTGCATGGAAATTATGATTTGTCCAAGAACTCAGATCCCAGACGCCGGTGGCACTCTCACAACCAACCAAAATGGGAAAATCACATCGAGGGGGGATAAAAAGCAAGAGGACACAAGTAAAAGGAGTTTTTTGGATTTAGGTTTAGGTTTGAAAGGAGAAGAGTTTTCTCTCCATTTTGAGTGGGAACTTGCAGATCCAGATTTGGGATTTCTTTCTATTGGGAAGTTTTAGTTTCAAGCTTGCAATCTTTCAAAGAAAAATACTTATCTTGCTTTTAACCATTATCTCTTATTCATCCTTCCTACACTTAACAAGTGAATTCTCGATTTCAAAGGCATCGTTTTTTATGATTAATCACTTTAATTATAATTGTTCTTATAAGTTTTATGGAGTTCTAAACCTCTATCATTGAATCTGATAAACCTCACCCGACTAAGGTATAGTCCTCAATTCCCTCTTTTTGATCTTCAATGGATTGTGTAATATTAACTACTTGTGCGTAAGAGTTGTAAATCCTTAGTTAAGAGCATTCTGACAACGTGTTAACGAGATATTCCTGCACACTGTGTTTGATCATGAATGCTATGGTTCAGATTAATTGAGAACAAGTTAGCATTACTCGATCATCTTTATTTTCCAAAGAGCATTTTAAAGATAAATCCTCCATCAAAGACCGTTTATCAATGGTTCCTAGATGAGTTTTATAAAATAAGAGGCTGACTTACATGATCGGAGTGAGTGGAACCCCAAGAATCCCAAAGAATTGTCTTTCTCTATTTTAAAACATTCTCAAACCAATTCAACCATTCACCAATCAACACAACCTTAAGTACCCTCTTTAAATCATACCCTTATCGAGAATATCTCTATTGATCGATAAAATTAGACTACACTTCGTGAGATGACCGTGATTCCACACAGATACAATGCTAGACAACCTCCATTCCTAATATTGGGAATAGAATTCGCACAACGGTCAGATTTAAGCATTTTGGCGCGCTGGCCGAGTTATGATCATTCAAGTCGACCAAGAGAAGTGAGGTAATTTGCAATTGCATTGCAAATCCGGCAGATGCTTCTCCATTTTTTCTTTTATTTTGTTTTGTTTTAGTGAGAAATCTGAAGTGGTATTTCTGACTCCGAGAGAGGAAAAGATGTCGGTTGGGCTCGGCAACGAACAAATGCCGCCTAGTAAGCAGAACAAGGCCTCTCGGAAATTCCGGGAGGAAATCATGCACAGGTCAATTGTCCCCAAGATAACATTATACCTCAAATGGATTACCCCGGTAATCACAGCCCCCGTTTTAACGAACTATACCAAAGGATTCCTGTTAACCCACAAGACTCAATGAAACCTCCACAACACTGAGTAGCTTTACACTCCCAAGAGCAACTTAGAGGGAGGGGGAAATGTTAACTTCCAACAAAATCAACATAGAGGTCTCCGCTCCTTTACCTATCGAAAGAACCTTTAGAAATCCTACAACCTTCAAAGGACTACAACCAATTTTTTAATTGCCTTCCGAAGAGGCCACTCAATTTCTAATGGTCGAAATGATCCGCTCTACTCTCGTATATCAAGGGTTCGAACTGTAAACTTTATTCATTCACTTAGAGAGATTTTTGAAGATGTTTGCAAGGCATTTCTTTCTAATCGCTCACCCTCCACATAATATGTCTAGTTTTATTTCCTTGCTTTAAAGGAGAAGGCTAAAATTTGCTCTCATTCCTTGGCACCTCAATTCAATCTTTACATGGTGTCATAAATGAGTTCCTCAACAAATTTTTCCCGCCTGCACGTACTAATGCTCTCATGCGAGCAATTCGTAATTCTTCAAAAGCCCAGTGAACCGCTTGTCAAAGGGAAAGATATAAGGATCCTCCATATAACCCCACCATGGATTGGATGTAGGATAAATATGTGCATACTTTCATCAAGGATTATCCCCTTAATAATAAGCAGACATCCAGATGATGTGTGCAAAGACTCTATGAAAGAGTTAGGAAGTAATCCAACTCTTTGACACTATAGCGTAGGGAATGCTCGAACTTGGGAGACTAATACCTCCATAGAGGTCTAAAGTGTGCATAGCACATCAATGGGCGAATCCATCACTTAAGAGAAATGATGAGTCAGGCAAAATTGCCAATTTAACAAGGAACCTGGAGGCCATAGAGATAAAAAGGTAATATTATAACTAGTGTGCCTTCTCAAATACCCTCGA
The DNA here is from genome assembly GCA_016808115.1 of Tetrastigma voinierianum. Taxonomy (NCBI): domain Eukaryota; kingdom Viridiplantae; phylum Streptophyta; class Magnoliopsida; order Vitales; family Vitaceae; genus Tetrastigma; species Tetrastigma voinierianum. Next base: position 62,960 of record JAEQBH010006243.1, on the reverse strand, counting down.
TAACCACCGACCTAGAGTGAGAGCCATGCATTAGTTTTATGATCCTACACATTCAAACCATCAAGTGCCCAAACCTTCCTCAAGTAAAGATGCACTAAATAGATGTGCCAATGCCCCTTTCAATTACTAAAGGAAGCCCTTCAATTCTCCACATTCAAACATATAATCCTGGATGGGGTGCAATCCACTTTAGTTGGAGGCATGAAGAAAATAAATGACTCGCCAAACAACCAAGGTCCCTACAAAAACCATGGCTTTACAACCCATTCCACCACTTTAATCATGCCTCACAAATGTAAGGTTCCCTCTGAACCCTAATCAAGGTTTCCCCCCACTATCGAATAAGGGACTCCATCACCACAACCATATCAACCCCCGCATAAGAGAAGTCTGGAAGATATAGTTACACAGTCAGATAAACTCCACACCCACAAACATGAATCCGAATCCGCTTCAGCCGATGTGTGAGATCTCAGATAAATCGCTTAACTCATCCAGGTGCCTTCAACAAGAAAAAGGGAAACTTCCATTTTTGTCCATTCAAAACTACAAGGGCAAAATAGTGTAGTTCAGACCAATTGAGGCACTTTGAATAATCGTAAGGTCGTCACTACTCCGGCGGAAGGTAGTCGACAAACCATTCAACCTAAGGAACCAACCTAAGAGTTCCAAGTGGAACGAAGCCAGAGAGGATGAGTTGCTGGCGTGACAAATCTTCATGTCCCCGATACAAATGATATTGATTGATCAACCAAAGGACGACAAGTCACCCATATCCTCCACCTCCATACCCTCATAGGTCGAGCACCAAAGAAAGTGAATAAACTACAGTCGAAATTTATGAGAGTCGTGAGCTCAAGCAGTAAATCGAATATTCCCAGCTAGATGCCATTAAGCAAATTCCATCTTATGCTAAATTTCCTCAAGGATTATGCACGGTAAAAAGGAAGAAGGGTGTCAACAAGGGAGGCCTCTCATGATCCGAGCACCCACCTCACTAATTCTAACAACTTGCCCCAAAATACAAAGACATAAGTCCTACTATTTCTATAGTGAGCGGGAAAATTCAAAGGTGGCATGCTTTAGTGGACTTAGGGGCAAGTAAGCCTCGTACCTTACTCAGCGATAAGGGACCTAGGGTTAGAGAATTAGAGCCAACCAATATCACCCTCCAATTAGTTGACCGTAGTGTAAAAATTCCTAGGGAATAAATAAGGATGTTTCGTACAAGTGGACAAATTTTACTTCCCCGTGGATTTTGTTGTGCTTGACACTCAACCTGTGCTTTAATCAAGGAACCCGCTTCCAGCACTGGGTCGACCATTCTTGGCAATTGCTAATGCCATTATACATTGTGGTGGGAGGCCTAATGACATCATCGCTTTGCAACATGACCGTTAACTGGAATATTTTCAATGTTATTAAAGGAATGGGAGATGAAAATATTATTTAGAAATTAACATGATTATCCTCAGGTACAAAAATACCCAGATAATGTCTCGCTATGATGATCCTCCTTAAGTCATTTTGGTCACCCGAGTTGGAAGGGAGGAAGTGACCACACTGAGTCGAGTTTTTACACTCTTTAATCGGCATAAAGATGTATCAGTTAATGTGGTGGACACCCTAAATTTGAACCTTGCTGCACCAAATGAGGATAAGACATCGCTTTCTCGAGGAGAGGCCACCTAAGCTTGAACTAAAACCTTACCAACACATCTCAAATATGCATTCTTAGAGGAGGACACTTTTCCAAAGAATCATATCTTCCTCCTTAGACTCACCAAGAAACTCAACTTTTGAAATATTGAAACCCACAGATCGCTTTAGGTCGGACAATTGCAAATATTAAGGGAATTAGTCCCTGATCCGTACACATAGAATTCACTTAGAAGAGGATGTTAAACCTTCTCTAGGCAACCACGTAGAGACGCATTTCTTGAACCCAATAATGAAAGAAGGTGAAGAAGGGAAGTCTTAAAACTTCTCGATGTGTGGGTTATTTACCCTATCAAGTAGATAGTAAGTGGGTTGGGCTCTAATGATTGTGTAGTCTTGAAGCACGTGGAGTCACGGTAGTTGCTAATGAAAATAATGAGCTCATTCCCACTCGTGTCAATTGGGGATGGAGGGTGCATAGATTATAGAAGCTTAATGCGGTACTGTGAGCACTGTATTTTCCCTTCCGCTTGTTGATCAATGTTAGAGAGTTGCAGGCTGAATTTATTGTTTTCTTGATGGTACCGTGGTACAATCAAATTGGAGATAGTTGAAGATCAAGAAAAACTACATTCACTCAGCGCCTCTTTCGTACCTTTCTCGCCTTTAGAAAATGCCCTTTCGACTATGCAATGCAACTTAACTTTCCAACGATGCATAATGGGAATCTTCAGTGACATGATAGAAATCACATTGGAAATCTTCATGGATGATTTCGCTTGCAGACTGCTCGAGAGTCAAGCGTAGAGAACTACGTAAAGTTTTGAGAGAGGTCAAGAGAAAATCTTGTGTTAAAATTGGGAAAATGTCATTTCTGCGAACACAAGGAATTGTCTTAGGCCACATTGTGTCAAAAGATGGAATCGGTTGATAAGGCAAAAGTTGAACCCGATTTCCAACCTCCCTACTCCTATGTGTTGTGAGACATAAGGCTGCCTCGGGCCATGCTGGTTTTTATAGAAGGTTTATAAAATATTTTAAGCATACCGACCTCTATGTATCACTTTGCTTGCTAAAGTGATGTCCCTTTCATGGTCACAAGCTTGTGACACCTTTACTAAGCTCAAAACATGCTAGTGTCACCACCAATCATGCGGGTTCCTAATTGGGACCTCCTGATAGATCATGCGATGCTAGTGGATTATGCCATAGGGGTTTGTTAGATAGAGGAAGACAAAAGAAGCTTTATTACCATTTCGCGCAGACACTAGACTCTCAGACAGCCAACTACAGCAACTACGTAAAGGAGTTTCTAGCTGTTGTCTTTTGCTCTAGAAAAATTTAGGCTCATATATTGTTGGTTCCCCCACATCTTTACGCATCATGTGTACTTTTAGCGTTACTGCTTCTAAACAGGATACAAAACCTTGCTAACTAGTGGATTTACTATGTCAACAATTCAATTTGACCATTAAAGATAAAAGGGCTGAGAACGTGGTCGCTGACCATTTATCTCGATTAGTTCCAGATTCCAACTCTCATGGCATACCCATAGTGATATTTTCGATGAGCAACTTTTGCCTGCTTCATTGCCCAGTATGCCGACATTGTGAATTACCTATAATCGCTGCTGATTCCACTTTCAATGGGCTTCAACAAAGAGGTACTTTACAGATATTAAGAAATACTATTTTGATGATCCTTGGCCATTTAAATACCGTCCGCATCAAATAACGAAGATGTGTGCCTAATGATGAGCGGTCAGATTTTAACTTTTGCCATTCAAGTCTGTGGAGGACATTCACTAAAAAACAAAGCAGACAAGATTTGCAGCTTCGTTTCTTACTGGCCCACCTTATTTAAAGATTGCTTTGATTTTTGCAAAACTTGTACTCGGTGCCAGCAACTAGGAGGGGTCACAAAACGAAACATGATGCCTCTTACCCCAATTTTAATTATTGAAATTTTTGACTGTTGGGGTATAGACTTCATGGGGCCTTTTCCCTTCTTGTGGTTATCTCTTACATTTTATTATCTCATGATTTACGTGTCTAGTGGGTCGAGGCACACCAATGACCACAAGGTTGTTTTGAAATTCATAAAGGAACATATTTTTCTCGCTTCGGGAACTCCTCGTACTATTAGTGATGGTGGACTCCATTTTGCACCCGATCTTGAAAACTGCTAAAAATATGGAGTCACCCATAAAGTACGTAACAAATTTACCACCCACGTAATTTAAATGGTCAAGTCAGCCAGCTAATAGGGAGATAAAACATATTAAATAAATTGACTGTCTCAAACGTGCATTTGGTCACCCGCCTTACCGATGCTCTTTTGGCCTACCGATCGCTCTCTCTTCTTTAAAACTGCTTCGTATGTCCCTATAGGCATGGCGGTGTTGGTTCTCCGCTATTTGCCAAGAGAGATGGAACACCGGCCATCGGGCTATTCGAACTTTTAATTCTGATCTAACTCAAGCAGGTAAGCAGCAGTTATTGCATCTAAATGAACTTGAAGAACTGCAGAGTCGTATGAAAGCCCTTCGAATTTACAAGGAGAGGCTTTGGGTTATTCCATGATAAATCTATCAGCCTTAAAACTTTCGAACCCAATTAGAGCATATAATGTACCCCGATTGCATCTCTTCCCGAAAGCTCCGCCTCTGGACCGCCCATTCATCGTTAAGGTGGTCATCCATACTGGGCCGTGGAGAGATTGAAAATCCTGGGACAACTAAACTCCTTCAAGTAAGGAGAATGGCTAACGCCAAACCATTCCTTGAGCATTTCTCTCCTCACGAGCATATCGTGGACTCAGATTCCGCCTCTACCAAAAACTCTCCTTCCAAGTAACCTCATTCTCCTACCTATTATATAGTTTTGATTTTATTTTTGTTCTTGCTTTCTATTTTTATCATGTGCATTTCAATTTCTTTTCAATAAAATAGAAAATAAAAAAAATCGTGGGGCCTTTGTTTCTCTACTCGCCTCCAAATCAAGCTCATGGGGTACTTAGTTTCTATGCATTTGGAGGATAAATGCCTGTTTTGCTGTAAGAGGTGTACACTGGTTGAACGTAACTACGCGCCATTATATGTTCAAGGTCAAATTTTCTAAAATTTGCTTCTTATATTATGTTTTTCCCGCACCGCATATACCCGCTTGATCTCATACACTCTCCAGCCACATCATCTTATCGCATGTACATCTTAACAAGCACTAATACAACAAGCTTTGTGGTTCTTTCTCGTGGATTACCCCCCCTCATTCTACTCCACCTTATCAAGCCACACAAAACCACACTTATGGTCAAATTTCTCGATCGCCCTCGTTATCAAGCTCCATTTGTGCATCAATTTAGATGTTCATGTTAACTTCATGCATCATAGTCTTAGAAACATCTCGCATAATTGGAAATGATTAGAGGCCATTATTTCCTTTTGGTATTGCCCGGCTGATTCGTATTGTCTCATCCCGTGACCCATTTCGAGCTTAAAGCTAAGTCACCCAGCCCTTAGGAACTTAATCGTTGAATAGTCAGAACTATGGAGCAGATTATGGACCTCAAGAAGAAATTCCAAAGGGACCAAGCCCACGAATACGCTTAGTCAGTGGAATCAGCAAGATGAAAAAGGGGACATGCAGCGAAACCCGGGATGAAAGGCCATTGAAATGCCAAATGATACATCAACACTATTGCTCCCAAGTAAAAAAAAAAAAAAATATCATTGAGAATACCTGTACGGTGACAACTTAAACATGTACCTGGTATTGAACTTGCTAAAACAGCAGTCGCTTAAGTCAGACTCTAAGATAACTTAAACACGTGACTCGCATAACCTGGCCTGAATCGCAGAAAGAGCCTTTTAAACCAAAATTCCATGCTCTTCATTTTCCATATGTTTTTTGCCATTCCACAAGTTGAGCTCCCAAATTGTCATTTCCTCTCACAAGAATTCCCAAGATCAGCCAAGCCTCGCTGTCTGTCCAAATTAATTGCTCATTCGCAATCAGTGTTCGAAAGTGGTAAGCCCTACAACTTTTTACTAGCATTGTTGATCTTCTCTCGGCTATACATGGATTTGCTTGGTTGGATTTGGTTGATATTATTCTGTGATTGCTGGTTGGGAGTGTCCTCACGTCAAGATGAAAGCAAGGTGAGACTCCATAGTCTGATGCACAGGCACCCCAAAGGTTGATCGAGATAGGTTTTGGGATATGATGATTTATATCTCGCCATTCCGCGTATTGCTATCATTGCCATTTCCATGGCACATTCTAAGAATATCGGGAGAGAAAAGGCATCCGGTTCCTCTATGGAACAAGCTGTGAAGAAGCGAAAAATCACTTCGCTCCCAAATTCTGGCCAAGAAGTGGGAAGGGAAAACGAATTGCATCCTCTTCGGAAAGTGAGGAATTATCTAACTGTGATGATGAAGAAATAGAGGCTATGTTTGCTGAGGATTCTGAGGGAGAGCACGAAAATGGACCCATTAATGGCAATGTGGGTTTTCACCGCGAGAGGGTGTTAATTTGGAACGTTATATTCTCATCCCATCAGGGGATTATCCAGCAATTGCACACGACTCCCTCAGGCACACCGAGGTTCATGGATACTTACCTTCGCAGCTCGAGTTCTTACACCAACCTGAAGGAAAAATCAGCTGGTTGAAACCGATCGAGACTTCTGGATGGAAAAGGTGCCTCAGTGTCACCCCGACCGACAGCACATGCCTTACACTATATTCGCCCTGACGCTTCGGACCGACCATATCCACTCAAAGCACATTATCGACTTCAAAGAGTTCATCGAGGCTATGTGCACCCGCCCCGTGCCCATGCGAGTGGATTTATGAAAAATAATCTGCTCCTGAAAGCTCAAACCGAATACGCCCTCATTTAACAAGATCATCTTCATAATCACCTGTCAAGGGTAATGAAAAGTCCCCACCAAGAACAGATTCATTTGTTGTACGTAGGTTATGACTGGAAGCTGATTTAATTATGCATTAGTCATATGGTGTCGATATTAGAGCTACGTTATTTATACACAGTATATCTCGCTCACATCGTACCAGAAGTGGAACAGCGAAGCGGAGAACCCAGAATGTGAGCAGATCACAAATAAGACTGAGGTCAGATCGGAGTAAGATCCGGACTAGACTCACTCTGTCACCCGGACTGGATCCGACACCAACACGATCATCAGCACTTATAGATTTGAGCATATTTATAGTAACTGGCAGACTGAAGGTTTGACGACCGAAATTCAGATCATTTTCCGGTGCGGCTGAGCACTGACGGAGATCCAAGAATTGTCGACCGTGATCAACACCCACTCTTCCGACGAGGACGAGGACGACACAGATAGTCGTGTTAGGCTGTGACTATTAGAGTGGTGCTTGGAACCCGTAGACCTTGTCGTGTTTATGCCAACACCCGCTTTGATCTTTTACCTTTCTTTCGCTTAGCACACCTGCACAATACAAACTTTTAAGACCTCTTTGATTCTACTTATGTTTGCTGTTCCTTTTGACATTATGCATGATGGTTACGTGTTCTATGTTATATGATTGCTTACCTTATATCGATCACTACAGTTCACTGCTTGCATGACTACCTTACATTTCTTAAAATCCATAATCCTTATTTGAATAAATCCACTTGTGTTAGCCTATATAATGTTCATCAGGAGTAAGAATGTGGTCAGTCTTGAATGAGCCACCGGTGCATACCAAAAGTGGGTGAAATGTTCATTCCATAATTGCTATTTTGAGATTCTTGCAGCTTGACTGCACGAGCGCCTTGTTGAGATCTGCCTAGTGAGTAGTTCCTTAATTCCAAATCTTACTAGGACTCAGCAAGATGCGGTGTCAGTGATGAATACACATCGAGTGATAATTATAGTAGAATTCGGAGAGCAATATCAAGTCACAATTTACCCACATTTGGTATAAGAATAGGTAATTTCTAATTTCCTTCTATGTTTAGAATTTGCAGTGTGTCTTTCAGTTTAAAATGTAAGTGCACAAGGATGTATGTCCCTAGCTTGGTTATGTAGCACCTGGATGGTAAGAACACCGACGTCTCGGAACCTGAAAGTGCGAGCACCAAAGGACATATTGTACCAGACAACCCCAAACTTGTACCCCAGATAACTCGCTGAAAAGTGGCAAAGGATATATTGTACCGGTACAACCTTCAAACTTGTAAATTCCCATAACCTGTTTGAAAATCATCAAGGTGAATTAAAATTCTACATAACTTAAATACATCAAAATAACCTGATGGAAATTCAAGTGGGATTTGTCCAAGAACTGCATCCCGTACGCGAGGCACTCACAACGAACCAAAATGGGAAAATCACATTGAGCGTATATAAAAGCAAGAGGACATAAAGGGGAGTTTTTGGATTTAGGGTTTAGGTTTTGAAAGGAGAAGAGTTTTCTCCATTTCGAAGGGAACTGTGAGATCCATGTTTTTAAGATTTCTTTTCTATTGGAAGTTTTATCTGCTGCTATGAATCTTTCAAAGAAAATAATTTATCTTGCTTTAAACTCTAATATCTCTATTCATCCTTCCTCACTTAACAAGGAATTCCACTTCCAAAAGGTACTGCTTTTTTATTAACTTCTTAATTATAATTGTTCTATAAGTTTCATGGAGTTCTAACCCCTACCGCCTTTGGAATCCATTTGTGTGGAAACAATCCCGACATGGTATAGTCCCCAATTCCTCTTTGATCTTCAATGATTTGCACATTAACTCACTGGTGTGTGGAAAGAGTTTGTAACCTAATGTAGCATATTCTCAGCAACGTGAAACACCTAGATATCCCTGACACGCTTAGCTGATCATGTGAACGTGTTTGGAGTGGTTCAGATTAATTGAGAACAAGTGTTTAGTATTACTCGATCATCACTTTATTTTCCAAAAGAGCATTTAAAGATAAAACCTCCATCAAAGACCGTTTATCAATGGTTCCTAGATGAGTTTACAAATAAGAGGTCAGACTTTACATGATCGTATTAGGAACCTATGAATCCTAAGAATTGTCTTTCATTTTAAAACATTCAAACTAATCAAACTTTATTCAAATGTAACCAACACAACTCATAATTTCTTTTTAAATCATACCCTGGCTGAGAATGTGCCCATTGTCGATAATGAACCCACCGGAGACACTGGGATCATGGTTACAATGCTGTGACAATCAGAATTCCTACGCTTGGGAATTAGAATTTAATACTAATAAGGACGCTACTAAGGTGGGTTTCGAATGATGCTTCAAAAGGAAACTCATTATGATGTTCCTTAAAACTTAGAAAGCTATCGGTTCATTGTATTCATGAAACAAACAAAATCTTTGCCCCAAAGGGTTAGTCCGAGTCCAGCCCAATAGCTTTGTGACCGGGTAGCTCGCTTTGCGGGTGCTCTGCAGGGTTGTTATTCTTTGATATCTGACTATCCAAATGTCTAGATGGAGAGAGCAATACACTTTATCCTGAGGTTCGTAAATAAATGATGATTTTTATCGGATCTACGGGTAGATTTATGCACCCACAAAAAGGAAGCTGTGCCATTTATTAAAGTATGTGGGGAAATCCATGGTGTATATAGTACTTAATGTCCTAAGATTCCTTGAGAAAGAATAGGAAGGAAGATGATGGAGCCATAGAGAAGATTCTCCTAAATTATCACGAGTTAAAATTGAGTGATCCACTTTTCAGAGGGGGTGTTTATTTGGACTGACACCAAAGAAACTGAAGAATACAGTTGGCATTCTTGATCACAGTGATTGGGAAAATTATTTCACGAAATGCTACCCAAACACTATGCCAAGACTCCTTTCAAACCATTTCCGATCCCGTTGATCGGAGGAGGCCGTCTGTGGCCTCATTCTTTTTCTCTTTGAAACCCGTGGCTTAACACTGGTTTTAAAAGTCTTATTGATGGTGGTGGAAGACCTTCAATGTTGTGCTTAGTATTTTCGTGGTGGCTATAAATTGGTGCCCTCAAGATTAAGCCCAAAGGTTGAATAATGTAGTTTGGGAGGGTTGAGGATTCGAGAAAAACCATGCTTTGAAAAAACATGGCGCTAGATACTTCATTGGAGTTGTAAGACCTCAATTCAATCGAGCTTGATAGAAAATAAGAGAGTTAGAGGAGTTCAAAATGAGCGTTGTTGAAGCGAAATAATGTGGACAAAAAAGTCTATGGAAATTTGGCTTAAGGAAGGTGATAGAAATACAAAATTCTTTCATAAATGGCAAACCTCATAGAAAGCAGTGAAATGACAAGTCTAAAAATTGACTCGGCTTGGCACAAGGGAAGGCCAAGATTTGCAACTAGGGCATCACGCCTTCAATCCCCGCTTATCGATCCCGGGGATCGAGAGCCACGGGAGGGTCTAACCTTCTCAAAACTGGAAGATCAAGAGGCTGCTAGGCTGGAGAAGCTTTTCATGGAAGAGGAAGTTTTTGTCTCTCTTCATGAGCTAAATGAGAAAGCAATCGGGGCCAAAATGGGTATACGTAGCTGGCAATTCAAATTGGGAGACTGGCCAAAGGTGAGGTGATGACTATATTCAAGGATTTCCTTGTTTTTGGTAAATTTGTGAAAAGTTTGAACTCCACCTTCATAGTGATGGTTCCAAAGAAGGAAGGGGCGGATGATTTTAAGGATTTTAGACCTATAAATCTTATGGGGAGTCTCTACAAGCTAATAGCAAAGGTTTTAGCAAACAAAGGAAAAGGTGATGAGCCATATCAACAAAGCCCAAAATGCCTTTGTAGAAGGTAGACAAATTTTGGATGCCTCTCTAATAGCAAATGAAGTGATTGATTCAATGACAAGGAGGAAGGAAAAAGGAATCCTATGTAAATTAGATATTGAGAAAGCTTATGACAAGCTTAATCAAGTTTCTTCTCACGATCAGGAGATGGGCTTTGGTAGTAAGTGGATAGGGTTGATACAATGGTAAAATTCCATAGCCTCCTTTTCAATGATTATCAACGGTAGTCCAGTAGGTTTCTTCAAATGCATAAGGGGTTTACGGCAAAGAGATCCGTTAGCCCCCTATTTTCTTTGTCTTGAGGATAGAGGAGCCATCCCGATTGATCAAGCTATAAGGGGAGGCTATCTTGCAAGTTATAACTTCAGAAACTGGTTTTGGTGATGTCGCAACATATCCCACTTGTTGTTCGCCAATGATTCTTTGGTTTTTTGTAAAGATTCCGAGGATGAAATGTTGTATCTAAGTTGGATCCTGTTGTACTTTGAAGCTCTCCTCTTGGCCGAATCAACCCGATAAGAGCGTCATTTTGCCAATGGGTATAGTGGAGAATTTTAACCAACTGGCATGTGAGATGGGGTGTAGAGTAGGATCCCTCCCCTTCTCTTACCTTGGGCTTCCTCTTGGCTTTAGGTTAAATTCGTCAAGGGTATGGGAAGGGATTGAGGAGAGATTCAAAAGAAGGCTCGCCGCTTGGAAGAGATAGTATATCTCGAAAGGGGGAAGACTTACGCTAATTAGAAGCATGTTGTCCAATATGCCTATATACCTGTTGTCACTTTTTAGGATGCCCAAGAGTGTCAAAAATATATTGGAGAAAATTTAGAGAGATTTTCCCTAGGGAGGAGGCTCTATAGTTAGAAAAATCCACCTAGTAAATTGGAACTCCATAAGCCAAAGAAAGGAAAAGGGTGGTTTGGGGGATCGAAGGCACCTCTTAAATAGAGCTTGGGAAAGTGGGCTTGAGGTTTGCAATGAGGATAACTCTATCGGGAGATCGTGCATTAGCATTAAGTATGGCTCACAAAACTGGCCGGGTTCTACTCCTTACCCTGTGAGGAAGCTATGGAGTTGGTCTTTGGAAGTCTATTGCAAAAGAGATTGATCACCTTAAGAAAGAATGTGTGTTTAAACTGGGGGATGGTAGGAAAATCATATTCTGGGAAGACACTTGGTGTGGAAGACAACCTTTGGTGGTTAAGGCCGCCGAGACTGGGGTGGAGGGAAGATGGTGGTAGAGCCTGGGACTAAGGTCTTTTAATGATTGGGAGTTGGAAGCTATCCAGGAGTTCATCGAAGTGAATAGAAACATCAAAATTTCCCTTTGAAAAGGATAACTGCCTCAGCTGGATGTCAAGTACTTCACGGTTAAAGCTTACTTCAACACAGCGGCTGAGTTTCTCCCACAAGTAAATTTAAAAATGTTATGGAACCAAAGATATCCCTTCCAAAGTTGGTTTTTCGCTCGGGAGGTGTGTTTGGGTAAGGGTTCTACCTCAACTCATCTCAAGAAACTAGGGTCTCATTTAGCTAACATGTGTCCTCTCTGTAGATAGGAGGAAGAAGAGCTGGAGCATATTTTAATCCACTGTCATGCAATACGAGGACAATGGACTGATCTTCTTTCTGCATTTGGTGTTGACGGCACTTGCCCTTTCCTGGCTAAAGATCTAATCCAAAGCTAGACGCGACTTCATTAGGGAAAAAAGCTAAGGCCATTCTGAGAGTTGCTCCTCGCTTATTCCTCGCTATTTGGAAAGAGAGGAACAAAAATTATTTTTGAAGATCGTTATTTCTTTCCCCAACAAACTAAGTTTCATTATTCAATCATTGTTTACGTTTATCGGGTTTATTCCAAACGCATATATCGATTTTATTAGATTGCCTTTTTTGTATGTGGTTCTTATGGCTATGCCTAGGGTGCGGCTTTTGTTGGTTTGTTTGTCTCTTCTTTCCTCTACCTCTTTGCTAGCCCTTTGTGGTCTCTCTCTTGTATACGTCCTATACTCTCTTTGGTCAATATACCGCTTCTTTATCGATAAAAAAAAACTTTTAGAATTTTAAGTCTCACAAAGAGAATCTCCCTAACTTGATAGTCAACACATATGCCCATAAACACACAATAATAATAATACCAATAATAATAATAATAATAATAATAATAATATTAATAATAATAATAATTATCATCATCATCATTATCATCGCCATCACATCGTCATCGTCATAAATAATAATAATAATAATAATAATCATGATGATGATGATGATGATGATGATGATGATCATCATCATCATCATCATCATAATCATAATAATCATAATCATAATAATCATAATCATGATAATGATAATGATAATGATAATGATAATGATAATAATGATGCATTGATTAGTTGATGAATTATTAATTTGATAAATGCAAGTATGCATTTCATACTGCCTATCAATAAACATAGCAAAATTTTTGTTCTTTTTGTATATATAACAAGATTTTTTTACTTCCATTAATGTATAAATATATATTTGTTCAGACAGTCCAACTTCTATGCCCGGTAGATTCTTTGTAAATTTGAAACATAAGCCAAAATTTCTTATGTGTTGTCTGGGGTTTATATTCTATGCATTTACGTTTATATGTGAGTAGTTAGAGAACCGCTTGTACTACTCTATATAGTACTCGCTTTGATAATTTATACTATTTTTGTACTTGATAATCAATTTTAATTCTGAACATTTCTTTTCTATAGATCCAAATATAACCCGTGTGGTAGATTGAACATGTTGCTCGCGTAATCAGTTTGCGGTTTTAGCCAATGATTTGCATTTTATAAGATTGTTGTTTTCATGGCCTATTCACATGTCCAGGTGGAGTGAGGAAATGTTGAGAAGTGCACACTTTTTTTTCTATTTGGCTGATGAAGAGGGAAATGCTCTAAGTTTTAATGGAGATGTCCCGACATTCGTGAGAATTCTCTTCTTCCTCGGGCGTATGGTTTAAGAATGGATGTTGGAGATGGCAAACATTAAGAATCGTTGGTAATAAGCTAAAGGAATGTCGTGGTCTGGCTATTTGAAAGCATTTCCCCACTGGATTGTAGTGTTAGTGCTTTAATATGAGAATGTTTAAATCATACTATATGTAACCCCTGATCCGTCTCAAGGGTAAAGGTCAGGGGCTTTATATATATGTGTGTGTGTGTGTGTGCATGTATGGGCATACACAAGCAGTACGTAAACGTGATAAGTAACTTATCATTTGTGCAAAGATGTTAGTCTTATCTTGCTATCTTTGAAACTTAAGGAGTGCTCCAGCTTATGTTTGGGAGACATGAATTACTGTGAAGGTTCTTAGTGTTTTAATAGCTAACTTTTCACTCTGCTGGCATCCGCTAGGTTGTCCTTATCAGAGTGTAGTTTATTCTCTTTCGTGGAATTCTGCAAAGATAATAATAATTACTTAAATTTCTATTTTTATTGCTGTGGAAATTGCATGAACTAGAAAGTCTACCCCAAGTAATGAAGTGACCCTACTTATCCAATTCGTGTTTTTTATTAAAAATTCACGTGGATTACTTGCATGCTACAATGTCAGGTCTATCAATCTATTTGGCCCGCTCCAACCTGTCCTTTATAGTTTGGCCATATATTATTCATTTGTATTTTCTCCATTTATCGATGTTGTCCGAATCTAGTTTCTTGGTGTTCTTTTTCAAGTGTGGATGATTTGGAAGTCCATTATCTCTCGGGGTTTCAAAGACACCTCACATTCACAATTTATCCGATCTGTCCAGAAAGTCTTCGATGATCAAGAAGTGCAGATTTAATGTTTATTTATTGATCTTTTCATAATTTTAATTTTCACTGCATTCGTATAAATTTTCATCTACATTTCAAGCTTAACCCACATTTATCATGTGATTAAGAGACTCGTGCATCCTCTTCCTCCCACCCACCCACCCTTCCTACTTCCAATCATCGATGCGTATTTGTTAAATGACCAACTCTCCTAAAGCTCAAGCTTCAGGATTTGGGTTTAATATGAATATCATGCTTCAACAATTCTCCCTCACGTGCATACGCCCCATACCCGCACGTGAGAGCCGTGTGAGTCCATTACGACTTTCAAATAAACATGGGGATTAAATCGCAAGGAGGATTCAACCCAGGACCTCCCGCCAAACCAAGCTCTGATACCATGTTAAATGACCAACTCTCCTAAAAGCTCAAGCTTGTAGCATTTGGGCTTCTACATGAATATCATGCTTCAATAATATTTTACTGTGTAAGAAAGTTTGGTCGTCTCATAGCCTCTGCACGATTCGATAATTCTCCAACATTTTAGTTTTTAGGTATATAAATAAAGAGGCAAAGGATAAATATTGTCAACATCTTTTAAATTTGTGGACTCCAAATCCCTATCTTTGGTTTTGACTTCTATTATCGCCTTGTGGGATCATCATTTTATAGCTGCATTTCGTTTAGGGATTCCTTTCTAAAATAGACATTCCTTTTCTATCCGAATTGGTCTAAAGCCTGGCGCAGAGAAGAACGTCTCAGCAAGCCTTACAGTATCTTCTATGTTTATTTTACATGACAATACTTCTCTCTCTCTCTCTCTCTCTCTCACACACACACACACCCATGCCTACACGTGCATATGCACACACAAGCTTGGAAAACCATATTTATCGCAGCATTCTCGATTCGGCCCATTTAATCTCTCTCATTAGAATTTCACTCTTATTGCAAAATTTCAGATTCTAGGTCCATTAATACATTATTAGAGATTACCTATTGCATTTTACCTATTATTTCCGTGTCTTCCAAGTTTAGTGGAACTTTGTAAGGAATTTCCTTGTTTTTTATTTACAACTTTTTATTTCAACATTTGGAATTTCAAAACATCTCTAGATTTCTCGAATATCAAGTAATGCCTTTAAATATGTTTACATTTATAAACCCATGCTTTTCCTCGATTCCTGTTATGCACATGAACTAAGTTTTTTCTTTCTCTTCATAACCTTTATATCTGCTACTTTGTAATTGTAAGGTACCTCCCTGACAAGAGAATTAATTGAGAAGCAAAAAGAATTTGACAACAAATATGAGATATGGTTCAATCTTACTAGCAAGGTATTTTTCTTAGAAAATTTTCTTATCATTTGAAAATTTGATGCTTGGATGATGAACTCGCCACATCATACCTAGTATTTTGATTGTCTTGCTGCCAAAGAACATGTTTCTCTATGAAGTCATATACATGACCTCGATGGAAATGTGAAAAACAGATGGATTCCCTATTATGATCTTGTTTCTAGTTTGAATAATGTGTTAGAAACGATGACTCCAGAATGCCATGAAGCTCGATTCAAACTTGGTAAGTAAGTAATCCAGTCTAACAATTTGAGTACTTCAAGCAAATCGCATAATCATTATGTCACGCGCGGACTTATGGAGGTCAAGAATTTTCTGAAAGCAATGTCTTCCCCTCGATCTTATCCTCGCTACTTGATGCTATTAATTTTGTCGACTGACATTGGGTTTTTTTTTTACTTAAAATTGACTGTGCAAATGCTTCATTCCTTTTTTATTCTCTAATTTTGGCAATTACAAAGGTATCAACTATTTGGACAAGATTACCTTTCTGGCTTTACTATGATAAGTCAAACTCGATAAATAGTAAGATAGCATGCTACTTTGTGCTTGAAAGAATTCCTCGAACATTGTCCTGTAAATTGGGTGAAGATTCTGTAATTTTATATGTGCAATTAGAAATTGTCTCACCACACAAGGTCCATTCCTTATCAAGTTATACCTAAGGAACTAAATATCGGTTTAATCAAGTCGATATATCGAAATATCGATATCTACGGCATCGACATAATTTTGCCAACCAAAAGCTCCGCTGGCTAAAAATCAGCTAAAAATCGAAAAATCACCCCGATATTTCGCGAAATATTAAAATGTTGATATTTCTTCAAAATATCGAAAGTCTACCTCACGCCGCCGCGGTCGAATTTTCGCAACATCGCGAAATATCTGAGATATACTCCGCAAAATATCGGGGTTATATCTCTAAAACATCTGGAATACCTGATATATCGCCAATATTTTAAAAATATCGACCGTGCCTTTGACTTCACTTAACCGACCTACCCGTGATCCGCTTCGCTTCATCCAAAGGTCCAAATTTCATCTGCTTTTTTTTAAAGCATCATCCAAAGGCTATATTTTGATCCAATCCGCTGGTTTTAAATTTGAAACTCGATTCAATCTGCTTAGATTAATTTCCAACATATATATGATGATCCAACTAAGCTAGATTTGATCCAAAATCAAATCCAATGGTAATATTTGAACCAAAATCAAACTTAACTAAGAATTAAATCACAATGGTTTTTTGACACCAATGGCTATTCGACCCAAAAATTTATAAATACCCCTAAAATCATACAATTTCTTTTGATAAACTCATCCATCCACATTCAAGCTCCATTTGACTCTCTAAATCATTTTTCTTTGTGATTTATCTAATATTTTAAAGATCTTGGTTTTGGGCCATTGTTCTCAACAAGATGTGATTCCTTCATCAAATAATATAATGGAGCCACATCGGTCTCATTTTGGTTTTAAAACGATTGTAATGTAATTTCGATTAATTATAATGAATATTATCTTCAAACAAGTGTATATATGCTTTTATTTATGTCTTTTATAGTTTAACAAAATATTTTCCATGAATTTCAAGTATTTTTGTTAATTTCACTTTACCGATATTTTTTGTCAAAATATCCATCGATATTTTACCGATATTTCCGACATATCAAGAAACTAAGTACCACAGATATACGTGATTACCGATATTTTGATCCTTGGTTGTACCTAATCTTATTGTAAGCAATCTACAATTCACATTTTGTATTTTTCAGTTGGATTCCCTAATCTTTGGTCATTGCAAGGTCGCCTTGGAAATATGTTAGTGGCATTTGCTATTTCTATGGCCAATAAAATTTTCTTTACCCTAAAAGACAATGATGTAAGTTATCTAAATTTGTTTCGTGATTGGCCGCTTTCTTAATGCCAGATATCACTTGTTTTGACATTAACGCCAGAGCATGAGCAATCTCAATGCTTGAACTTTTACTTGTTGAACAATTCCATCGTTTGGAATTTTTACTTGTTTGGCAACGCTCTATTAATATGCTTATTTGTCTATTACATGTTAAAAGTCTTTGCATGTAATACAACTGATATTGTGCATTCTTGAATTATTATCTCATGCCTCAAGTGTGTTTGTGTGTGTGTGTGTGTGTATGTGTATTCGATTCTTAGTTAACATTATAATTCCTCAAGCTTTCCACAAAACTACCAATTGTTTGTGAATGACATGAAGAATATGGCCTCGATAGTGTAAGTGGAAACATTGATTTGTATGTATTACCATGTAGTTGAGATGTGTAAATTTGGAAAATATTGTTGTTTTTCTTGTGGATATGTTTTTTAAAGACAATATGCATTGTGTTTAGGCTAGCAAGAAGTTAAATAGGTGGGCCACTGCTGTGACTCTAAATTGAAAATCTAAAGTCCATCTTGCTACTTTAAATGTTACTTCTTTGCTATTCAAAAACAAAGTGGTGGATTTGCACTCCACCGTGATGGCATTTGAATCCTCATATCAATGAAAAATTGAAACATTGTGTTCACATAGTGCCTTAATATGACATACATTTAGCCAAATTCATGCTTAGTTCAAAATTAAAATATTAGTCATCGACTCGGGAAGGTTTCAGGCACATTATTCTGCATTGATCGCATTGCGATATGCAATGCAAAAATACGATACCTTTAAGAGCTCAAAAGACTTAAAAAATATAAAAATAAATAAAATAAAATTAAATGGAATAAAAATTCTTGTCAAAATAAAATTTTATCATATGTAACAATGTTTAAATAATGATGAATTTTTTCATCAAAATTGATTTATGATAATATTTAGAATATAAAACTCTTCTACTTAGTGTTCATTTGAATACTCTTCTTGTTTTGTGTTTTTATAAGTGAAAATCAATAATGACTTCTATATAAATATAAAATTTTATTAAAAAGAATGACCTTATCTTTTATTCATAAACCAGATTTCTTTAAAATTTTTTAATCAAGTTGTATAAATTTTGTAATACCTCAATTTTTTATGGGTCATTTTTTTGTCCACATTGAGTTGAACGTGGATCTCCCATAATCCTATGCTACTTTACCACTCAAGCTCTAGGGTGGAATCCTGGTGATTTCATCTCTATTTCATCCCAACACAGAAGAGTGAACACTACAAGGAATTAGCTAGATGAGAGGATCCCATATCATGTACACTGTTCATTTCTCTCTTTCAAATCCTCTCTATTTTCCTTCTCTTCCTCTTCTCCTCCATATCCCCACTTCTTCACAATGTTGAATTTGCATCATCTTGGATTCACCTATATCAATTGCCACAAAATCATCAATTTGGCCCATGAGGTTGCCTAATATTATACTACTCCAATTTTAATATTCATCTTTAGTCTCTGCATTGTATTAATGATGACTAAGGTGGGATACAACTCAGCTGATTTACTCGTCTCGTCGAGGCCTTGAGCCTTGCATATTATCCACATACTCTTGTGTACACACAAATATGTAGTACCTAAGGCAATAGAACTCAACAAAGCCTTTTATTATCAGATCATAATTGCTAAGTTGATATGTAGTATTCATTTATTATTTTGGTTTTATCAGGAAGGTTATCCTTTATGCTTATTATCTATCGCCATCAATTTGGACCTCGACAAAGTCGTATAGTGGGTCAAGCTTACACAAGGCCATTCTTTCTTGCGCTTAAGAGTCATGATAATTTTATTTCATATTAGGCCGCTGAACTTTACACAGCTGTTCCAACTCGATCCTTCTTTCCAAGGGGATTTTTTGATAAAGGTTTTCACTACCATCGATTTGGTTAGTTTATTATTATTATTATTGTTTGCATTTGTGTTTTTTGTTTTTCCTCCCTCAAAGGCCGCTATCCATTACTGTGATTCCTTTATAGGGAATAGGTTCATTTTACACATCAGGGTTTTTTTTTAATGTGATAACAATAAATAAATCTCCTCCATTCCACTTAACATATTCTTACTCTGAATGTGCGTTGGGACATCCACATTTGTTTGGATATAATTGGACATTGGTTAGATTTAATGAACATTGATGGATGATTCCAAGGAGCAAATTTTGGGCGCCAAGCTCTAAGGTAGTACAGAATTTTGCTAGGGTAATCATGATAACTTTAGAGGCTTGTATCTGGGTGCAAGTAAATATCTTATTGCGATTCAAGTAGTGAAGGTCCCGTAGGAATTTGTTCTTCAAAGATTCAATTAATGGATATCCATTAATCTTATTCGGGTTTTATACTAGAAAGTTTTCCTTCAAAAGAAAAGTTTCTATTTTTCAGATGATTTTACTTCTACATTGCATTTGAGATTTTGCATGCACCCTACAATTCAAGGGGAAATTTTTTTTATTCTAGCCAGTTGATGAGGATGCGTGTTGATCAAATGTTAGATAAGGTGCGTAGTTCTATGGCATATGACATTTAACTCCCTTGATTGGGAAATGATTTAGAGAAATTCTTCAGATAAAGATGGTTTCAGTACTTTCAGGTTGTGCATATGTTAAATATATTGGGGGAGTTCATGAATATTTTCAATAGAAACACTAGTAATTGAAATCACTTCACCGGCTTCAAGTATGTGAGTGTATGTGTGTAGGTATGCGTGTGTATTATGTATGTGTGCATGCATATATATCCATGTGCATTTCTTTGGAATTTTGATTAGGAGTTTATTCAAGATGTATGATTTACGAGCACATGCTCATAGGAATCTACAATCCAATCATGAGTTTTAAAACCAGGCAATGGATTCAAGCATTCATCTAAATTTGTTACATTAATTTTTATTTATTTATTATTATTATTATTATTATTATTATTATTATTTTGTAGGTAAAAGTGAGTAATTGTATAAATGTGAAAAGAAGGCGCCTAAAAAGGTGGTGTCAAAGATATAAGAAGCATATATTTCATCCGTAACCTCACTTAAAAGAGAGGGCGAAACAAAATCAACAACACTTAAAAGCTATCTATCTAATGAATAACGTGGTTTGGCCCGCATCTACACATTCCAGACCAAGATCAAAATTATATACAAAGAATATTTCATCCTTTCGATTTTGGAAACATTGACATTGTCAAAGGCTAACAGTTTCTTTCTCTCTATGTTGTCCAAGAAATGGCACGGCGCCTCCAACATTCTTCTTACGAAGCTTTTTTCTCCACAAAGGAAACTTCACCCAAGAAGCTGGGCCTCAACCCTTGGAAGAGAGAACCCAAGACACCTCAAAGAGAGGGAACAATAGCTATCACAGAATCCTCTCCTTTACCCAATGGAGAAGAATGTAGTCAATCACTTATTCTTCAGAAAGACAAATAAAGCATCTGTTTGCCAAAAAGAACCTTCTCTTTGGACCAATCCAGTTAAGGCTCCTTACTTAAGAAGAAGAGCTTTGTTCATCACTGTAAGGTTCCTCAACCCACCTTACCAAGTGAGGCTCTACACCAAATGTTGTCCCCAAAGGAAATTCTTTTGAATCTTCTCCAACCTCAATCTAACTTGACAAGGCATGCAAAAGAGAGACAGAAAATAGATAGGCTTGTTGGAGAGAGTAATGGATCAAAGGAACTCTACTTCCCTTTGAAAATTATCTCTTCCACATGACTACTTCTTACAAGACTCTATTTCACACTCATCCCAAATTGCTTATAACTGGAAGGACCCCCTAGCGAAGACTAAATGAGAGGGAAGGCAAGATTGCCCTAACTCAGATCTCCGACTTCAATGCCAATGCATCAATATTGTCCTCTTCCTCTAAAAGAATTAACTCACTTTGTCTGCTAATTCTCAAATCAAAAATCACCTCAAACCACATGGAGAACTCAATCCTCATTGAGTCATCTATTCATGCAAGCCTCACATATCACAAGGGGTGTTATTCATAAACAACAAGTGAGATATCTCGAATTCCATCCCTCCTACCTCACCTACCATCTAAAGATATCCCCGCGGCGCAAAATTCTTCAACGTAAGGCCACTTCGAAATGCCTCCCAGAAAGCAATCATATACAACCCCCCGGGTATTCAAGGAACCCCAGAGGCTCGCATCAACAAGCATAAAACTTTGTTGTTGAGATGTGCACACCTTATCCAACTACCCATTTCTCCCTAATTTCATCTTCCTTAAAACTTCCAATAAGAAGAAAATAGCTAGTATGATCAGATCCTCTCAATGTCCAACTTGCACAAAACCCACCTCACCGCTTTTAACTCTAGCTTGCCTTATTAGCTATGAAGACTGCATCCAAGATCTATCTCCCATCCACAAAAGGCATTTTGAAAGCCAGAAGTTAGTTTACTTCATTATCTTCTCGACTCTATCGCTATGACTCCAACCCAAGAACTTAGCAGAGGCTTTCGCCCACAAGTCTAATGCACCTAAAATCCCTGCCAAATCTTGACATCTTTCAAATGAGAACTGCAATGGTAGCATTCATCACCTTTACAACCGCCCCTTCATAAAAATCAAGAAAATGCCCGAGACCTTTTCACAAACCCAACAAAAGAGCCAAAATGTTAAAGACTTACCCGAAACCATGTTCCTCTCCTCATTAATTTTAAAGAGCACGAACACCTCATCCTTCAAGATTGTGATTTCCAACCTTCATCATCCTCATTACCTCCAAATTCTTCAAAGGCTGGCTTCACCAATATTGATCTCTAACTTCTCTGGCTAACAAGTCCTTAAAGGTCCTAATCCACCCCCATCTTTTGATCCTTTACTTTTCTAGTGGTTAGCAAATCCATTTGCTTTAACCCCAGCCACCAATTTCTCCTCTCAGGTGCTTGTCATCTATGAAAAGGAACTGGTATAAACTGCCACCTTATATTTTGTTATTCATCAAGTTTTGATTGATAAGTATATTCATTCCCTAAGCCTTAAAAGTTAAACCCGCATGAGGGATTTTAATCAATTGGGACAGACTTCGGCCAATCCATAAAATTAGGCCATTGCTCAGATGAGAAAATATCAAGAAAGCAAAAAATCTAAGGAAAACTCTTTTTATTCATGTGATGGGCAATTTGTTGCTCGAGGAATCCAAATGACACCCATAATTTCTTTAAGTCGCCTCAGGAAAATTCAAAGTCTCGAGAGAAGAAAATGATGGAAAAATTCATGGTGACTTGATATATAATTTTTTTTAAATTATTATCAATTTATTTTAATATGGTGATAGTCAGTTTGAAATTGTCTATATCTTTGGCCCTGAAAATTCTACAAGAATGATGGCTACTTTAGAGATTTCCGAAATTGATGAAGATTTAATGGTTTAAACTTGATGTCCCCAGAGAAGGAGGTAGTTTCGATTACGGGTCAGCCCCATAGTAGACAAGGAGTCTCGCAGTCTAGGATCGGGAAGTAGAGCCCATGGGATGCACGTGAGTCTGTTAGTTTAAAGGCCAAGGAACTTGAGGATCAAATAATCGATGTGTCTAGGATCTATTTGGCAAGAAGATAAAAATCAAATAACAAAAGATCAGGGCATCTTATGAGAATCAAGGAACAAATGATCCGCCTAAAATGCCAATTTTAAATGGCTTGCGAATTTATTTGGCCTTTGGGCCAACCCGTCTTTTAAAAAGGAGAGCCCAAGTCAAATAAAGTATTCAGCTAAATTTCAGCTTCAAATAAGGAAGTTTTAAAAGTCCATAAATGTGATCATGGCTATTGATGAAAATAATTCACATGATTTTGGCATCTAAAAGGAAATATAAATCAAAGGAAAATTATTCAAATTACCCGTTAACTGCATAATAATCAAAGGACCTATTTTGAGAGTTTTTAAATTTTCGTGTTGATGATCAAACTTTTTGCCAACTTTGGTGCAAACTTTAGTCAGTCAACATTCATTATGGTCAAAAGTGTCAAGGATAGGTGTCCTACTATGAAAGAATAAATCATCTTCATATTGTTTATAGTTTTCTATTTCAATTCCTTGTAATTTGTGTATCAAGGCTGAATTTCAACAACTTTCCTTTCTTCTTAGTTAATATGATGTCCTAAGCTCCATATAAGAGCCTCGATGTATTTGTTAAAACAGTACATTGATGAATAACAATTCCTTTCAGGAGGTTTTTTTCTTTCTACTTTATGGTTCTCCTGTGGAGAACTTCGAGCCTATCAAGGTTGATTCCTTATGTTCAAACTTAAGGCTCTGGTTCTTCTATAATCAAGGGGTGTGGGGTTACTTCCTTTGTTCTTACGCCAGTTCCATATGACCAAGGGGATGGAGACGCGATATATTTTATTATGGCTCTTGACTCAATATAATCAAGGTGATGGGGCCACTGTTCTAGATCGTGTTTGAAAATCCTCGAGTAATTGCAAACAATTGGTGGATTCAAGCAACAAGCAAGTAGGTTTGCATCAAATACCTGCTATCAAACTAGAATTAGAAACTTTTTAGGATTCTATTTTGATAAGGATACTTTGCCAAAGAAGTTCTTATTTCCACTTATGATAGCTTAAAGGAGAACAGCAAAATAGAAGGTGTGGTCGAGTCATATTGGGATAATGATCCAATCGTATCTAAACTTCCAAGACTGAATTACAACACTATCAATTCAGGCTTGGGGGTTTCAACACTGATTCTTCATGAAAGGGTGAGCTTGAAAATAAATGTGTTTAAGTCCCAATTTATCGAGAGAGTGTGCTGAGGATGATACTGGACAGGTATTCACGTTTAAAAGCCTTTCACCTTGTATGAAATATGATGTTCTTTTATTTTCTTTATCTTATATTGATATAATGTTGGTTATAAAAAGGATGTCAGAGAGAGAACAGAGGGAATTCATTCGAATTCTAATTAGCTATGGATTAGGTTTCAAGAAGGGTCGTGGGTAGAGGGAGTCCCATACCACACAAGACCACTTGTAAACCTTGAATCATAGCTACTACTGCAAATCTTACATCCTGGTATAGTCCACAGACATAGGTAATGCGACAAATATATTACATCCACTCGCACACACTAGATTCTTTATAGAAGGGGAGTTCTGACAAGACCGCATTGGGAGTCCCAACGACATCACATTCGAACATCAAGGACTCCGTGACCAAGAACACACACTTATAACCCCTGTCAAGTAATTCACTCAATAAGTACAAAGGAACCCTATAAAAAAGAGGTAGCTAATTTTAAAAGGTGAAACCTTAAGAACAATATGGCTCAATCAATTGGGGATCATCTCAGAAAATAGGTAGAATGATGGGAACCCTGAATCACGTCCCTAGACCATTCTTATATGGGACCACTTCCAAGACTAAGAAAGGCATAGTCTACCATGAATCTATTGATAAAGCTAGCATCCCTGTATTAGAGCCTCGTGCCAAGTCAACAAAATAAAGTGACAATCCGTACAATCCCAAGAATTGGAACATCGTGTCCGGACCAAAAAGACAAGTTCTTGAAAAGAAAACCAATGAAGACAGATGCTACTACTTCCGACATATGAGGCACACGGGATACATTGTAGACACAATAATAAATCGTAATTTAAGAGAGGAGAGACTAAAAGAAAACAACCCATGGGCAAGCCTACATGGATAGAGAAAGAAAGCAATCAAGTTTCGGTAATTAGCTCCGTCAAGGCCGCAGAACAAAGGTGGTATTTTGACAATGGAAGCTCATGACATATGGCTACAAACAAGCACTTGTTGATCAACGTTCGACCATCCAGTTTGAACTCTATAACCTTTGGGGACGATGCAAAAGGCAGTAATCTAGGATCAGGATCTCTGAACATTCCAGGATTGTCGAAACTAAGAGATGTTCCATTGGTCGATGGTCTTAAAGCCAACCTGATTAGCATCAACCAATTATGTGACCAAGATCTCTTTGTGAAGTTTACAAATGATGTGTGTCATTGCTAGATCTAATTAAGGTCACATCATAGGAGGTAACTGGTCATATGATAATTGCTATTTACTAGCAAGTTCGAACGCATGCCTAAATACACTCCAAAACGATCATATTCTTTGGCACAAACGGATAGGACATGTGAGCCACAACAGCCTCAAAGACACCATTGCTTCAGAAGCAATCAGGGGAGTCCCCAGTCTCAAAGGAGAACCTAAAGGAATGTGTAGACCATGCCAACTAGGCAAACAAGTCCCAACATCCCACCTAGAGTCCCAATTGAGCTCTACCTCTAGAGTACTAGAGTTGGTCCACATGGATTTAATGGGACCAATGCAAGTTGGTTACTGCCTAAAAAAGGTATGCTGCCCATGTATGTGTAGATGATTTCTCTAGGTTCACTTGGAAACAAATTTCTCAAGTCCAAGTCCATAGCTTTTGAAGCATTTGAAGATCCGTGGCAAAGAGTATCCCAAGAGCATAATAATAGGCTCCTAAAGATATGTAGAATAAGGGATATCCTGGTAAGGAATTTGGAAATTCCTTGTTCGAAAGTTTTTGCAAAAAGAATGGGGAGGAACATGAGTTCTCAACTCCTAAAACCTCCACAACAAATGGAGTCTGAAGCTGAAAAGCAAGAATCAGGATTTTGCACAGATGGCTCAGAGTCATGCTAAAAGGCAAGGACGCTCCAACTAAATTATGGGAAGAAGTAGTAAAGAGAACATGTTGCATCTCAAAACGAGTCTATTTTAAAGCTAGGAACACACAGAACCCCATATGAGATTTGGAAAGGTAAGAAACCTAATTTGAAACATCTTCGTGAATTTGGTAGTTCATGCAACATGTTGAATGACAAGGAACCAAGAGGCAAGTTCTATGCCAAGAGGGATGAAGGTTTCTTTTTAGGATATTGCACAAATAGTAGTGTGTATAGAGTTTACAACAAAAGGGCTAAAACGGTGATGGAATCAATCAATGTATGAGTTGATGATTACCTTCCTCTAAGAGACATATTCAGACTAGAAGACCCTCTAGTGGTTTCAGTTCATGAAGAAGAAAAGACTCTCAATAGTCTCAAAGATGCTCTACCCACTAGTGATAAAGAAAAATACCCAGTCCCTACAGATGTTTAGACTATCCCAAAAGTTGGGTTCCCGATCACACAGGATGTCCAGACTATGGAAGACGCTTTGCGGCAACAAGATGACCTAGATAGTGCTCAAGTATACAAATTCAAACTCGAACCCCAAGAAGATTCACAAGAACCATCTCGCCACTAATATCATAGAGACCTTAATCAAACGCCTAGACGGAGTTCCTGAAGGTAAGCTACGATAAATGTAGATGAATGTATAAAGCCCCATGTTACACATCCATAATTGAGCCAAAGAATTACGGCGACGTATCGGGAGCGATGAATATCACTAATGCTGTGTAGGACGAACTTTCATAGTTTGGACACACTGAAAAGCCCTAACATACGAATGTAATTGGGACCAAATGGATTCAAGAACAAGATAGCTTGAAGAAGGGAATCGCCACTCAGAAACAAAGCTCCTACTGGTTGCTCAAGGTTATACTAGATTGAAGGGGTCGATTTCGATGAGTTTGCACCCGCAGTCTCGAGTCCACGCCTCGGATTACTAATGGCTTTTTCGTACACTCTAGTTCAAAGCTACTCAAATGGAAGTAAAGAGCTCTCTTCTTAAATGGGTACCTAAATAAAGAAGTGTTTATTGGTTAACCAAAAGGGTTTGAAGATCCCCTTTGTCCTGATCATGTTTACAAATTGAAAAAGGCCCTCTACAGTCTAAAACATGCCCCAAGAGTTTGGTGTGAGAGGCTCGAGAAGTACCTGTTATAAAGAGGGTACACTTGAGGAGGAGCAGATCGTACTCTCTTCATGAGAAGAAGACAATGGGAAGTCATTGTTGTCCAAATCTATGTGGATGATATAGTCTTTGGGTCCACGCCCCAACAATTCAGGAACATATGAGCTACTGAGTTTGAAATGAGCTGGCCTGAGAACTTACTCACTCCTAGGTTTGCAAGTAAGGCAACCAACACCGAACCTTCATCTCCTAGGCAAAATATGCTAAGAACTTGGTCAGCAAGTTCTTACTTGGTTATGCCAAACATCGAAGGACCTCAATGGCATGACAAGATTGCAAAAGATGAAGCAAGGAAGAGTGTTGATCAAACTCTCTACATAAGCATGATTGGAAGTCTGTTGTACCTAACTGCAAGTCATCCAGACTTATGCTATAGTGTGGGAGTTTGTGCAAGATACCAAGCAAGTCCTAAGGTTAGTCATCTTCTAGCGACCAAGAAAATCATCAAATATGTTAGCGGAATAGCAGACTATGGTCTTTAGTATACCCGAGACACTACGGCTAGCCTAGTAGGATACTGTGATGCTGATTGGGCCGGAAACTCAAAAGACAGAAAGAGTACTTGTGGAGGTTGCTTCTATCTTGGCAACAACCTTGTGTCTTGGTTTAGCCGAGAACAAAACTACATATCCATTTCAATGGCAGAGGCTGAATATACATGGCGGCTAGTAGTGGATGCACACAACTCATTTGGATGAAGAATATACTAAAAAGACTATTGCGTCTCTAGAGAAGTCCTAACATTCTATTGTGAAACCTATGGTATCAATATCTCGAAGAATCTAGTTCAACATCTCGAGAATCAAGCACATTGACATAACGATCACTACATTTCTGTAGTTTGGTTTAAGACAAAATCATTGATCTCTGGGCATATATCCACCGAGCATCAATCGTCGACATATTCTACTCAAAGGCTTGATGCTTCTGTGTATGAATCTCAATGGTCCTCCCCCAAGTTAAGTGCCTTGTGTAATCAATAGGGTCCTCCGTCGCCAGAACGTCCCACGATGGTTCGGACAACTAAGGCATTTATCTTTCCCTGTAGCAAAAAAATGGGGAGAGAAATAGGGGGAGCAAGTACAAGAGTAAGCACTCAGGGAGGTTTCCAATGCATCTTCTCGCCTCATTCTTCTGAAGAGGTGTTTTGTCAAAGACATAGATAAAGGGGGAGAATATTATCGGGGTTTGAAATTGTCTATATATTCGTCTCTAGTGTTCTACAAGAAGGCTACTTTAGAGATTGAAATTGATGAAGATTTGATGGATTAAACTTGATCTCCTTGGTAGGACCAGGAGGTAGTCCGAACATGGGCCTTCCTACAGTGTAAGGACACACGAGTCTCGAAGAGTCCGAAGTAGAAGCAGAGGGGCCAGGGACGATGAGTCCTAAGAGCTTGAAAACCAAGGAACTTGAGGAATAAGTAACTAATGTGTCTAGGATCTATTTGGCAAGAAGATAAAGATCAAATCACAGAAGATCTGAACATCTAAGTTATCAAAATCTGAATTAGAAACAATTTAGGATTCTATCCTGATGAGGATACTTGAGCAGCAAGTTTCCTATTTCCACTGTGATAGCTTAAAGGAAAGAACATAAAATAGAATGTAGGGTTGGATTCATAGATACTTCGATTGAGGTATTTCACGTTAAAAGCCTTTCACCTTGTGTGAAATATGATGTTGTTTATTTTCTTCATCTTATATTGTTATAATGTGGGTTATGAGTGTTTGATGTTGTAGAGAGGGGAATAGAGGGAGTTCATTCTGAATTCCACTAACAGTGATTAGGTTTCAAGAAGGGTCGTGGGTAGAGAGGGAATCTCATACCACATAAGACTAATTGTAAACCTTAAATCAAATTAGTGGAAATCCTTGCATCTAGGCATAATCTCGTGGATATAGGCAGGTTGCCGAACCATGAAAAAAATTGTGTCTACTCTTACTTTAATGCCAATATATCACATCTACTTTGCACACACTAAGATCTCGGTGCAAGGGGGTTCTGGACGCGACTGCACTAAAGTCCAAAACTGAAATCACAAATTCAAACATCATGACTCGTGACCAGAACACTTCGCTTATATATGTCAGAGATGTACTTTAATCAAGTGTGTTAAGATATTTTGAAAGTCTTGTCTTTCTATAGATATCCTTTTACACTAAGTTCGTGTTGTAATTTTAAAATCGATTATATTGTCCTTCATTCATGAGGTCGAGGGTTGAGATTCCCCATCAACTTATGAAGGTTGAAGGATTAGTGCACTGGCGGATGTACATAGGGCTCGGGGGGCCTAGAATTTTGGAAAAAAATTTTTACCCCCTCAAATTTTGGAAAAATGTTTGCATAAACATTTGAACCGAGATGCTTAAATTCAAAGTAAAAACTAATTGTCATTTAACCATGCAAGTGATTTATACTTTTATTTTAGCCCGTCTAATATTAATTTAGGCTATTGTTTGGTTCTCAAAAATTTGGAAAAATGCAAAATGAAAAAAAGAGAGGAAAAGTAGAAGAAAAGAAAAAATGAAGGAAAATAAAAATAAAATAAAATCTAATGTACTTATTTTTATCTAATATCAAACCACTTTATTTATTTTCATTTTTCATTATAAAGATTATATAATTTTTTAAAAGACTTAAGTTTTAAATAATTTTATGTATATTTGATTTTCTTTACCTTTTGCATTAGGATATTTAAAATGAGAAAATCATTTTCTTTACCATTTTTTTCTTTCCTTAGACTTTCCATCCATGGACCAAGCACAACTTTAGGCTTTGTTTGGAACCCAAAAAGTATTAGGGAAAGAAAAATAATATTAAGGAAAATGATTTTCACATGTTTGGTTTTACTGTGGAAAATGTAATTATCAAAATTTTACATATTTTCTTAGGCTCCATATTACTCGTGGAGAGTTAAACAAACTAAATAAAGTCTTTCATGAACTTACAAAAACAAATGGGGAATAAACTGTAGAGAGTTGTGTTGGAAAATTTTCTAAAATCTAGGTCTACATATATCACTAAATATGCATTATTGGCTATCTAAGGAATTAACTCCAATGAAGTGATTTAGATTAAGTTGATGGAGTTACAAACATTGCATTTGGCATGGCTTTGTAATGTGCAGAAACCAAATGTCTTATTTCTAATTTTATGATGGGTTAAATTAGAAATAAGAACTGAAAGGTCACGACTCTTTATGATGGAGGAATGTATCATGAATCCTCATAAGGGGATCTATCATGAATCTGGAAATGGATCATGAATCCTCCTAATGAGGATGTATCATTAATTTAGTATTATATCATGAATCTTCTTAATGAGGATGTATCGTGAATTTGGTAATTTATCATTAATCTTCATAATGAGGATGTATAATGACTCTTCATATCAGAGCATGACTCGCTATAAATAGATTATGGTCCCTAAGTCATATGAATAACACGGTTTTCTTTCTATCATCCCATCATAAGAAAGAAGAGACTCTTAAGGAATTTGAGGACTTGTGCATACAAGACTTGGAAGATCATAACTGATCACTTAAGTTTTGGTTACAAGGTTTGAAGATCAAGATCAATCGTTTCTCACCATCATATTCATTATAGATCAAGGTACGCTTCCGCTTTAGCTTATACTTTTGATGATTTGACATGAAAGAGCTTTTGATAATGGTTTTCATCTTTGAAGTTTATCTCCCATCCACTTCTAGTTATTTTCTAACAAGTTGGTGTCAGACCAAACTCTAGTACCTTTAAATGACTAACTCCCCTAAAAGCTCAAGCTTATAGAATTTTGGTTTAATATGAATATTATGTTTTTAACCATAATAGAGAAAAATAAATAAAATGAGTTTGAATAAAGATATGAAATTAATTTATTAGGTTTAAACCTTTTTTTTTTCACTCCATAATTTATTTCTTTCCACTTTTCCTCTTTATTTTGTTTTCCTACTATTTTTCGGGTTCCAATTGGAGCTTTAAGCTTCGTTTGAAACCCGAAAAGTACTAAGGAAATAAAATAGAGAGGAAAATAATAAATTTTGAGAAATCTTTATTATATATATATATATTTTTTTTATATTTTTCATGGTGAAATTAAATATGAGAAAATTTATTTACATAGTATTTTTCTTTCTTTCCCTAGTACTTTTCGGGTTCCAAATATAGCTTTAGTATTACCATCCCCCTACCTCCCTAACTTATTTTCTAGCTCCGCCAATATATCAACATCTAATAGAAATTTTTTTATATGATAATAATTGATGAATTTGGCCTTATTGATATGCATTTAAACTTTTTTTTTTTGGTGGATTTTTACTTGTTACTTGAGAGTCACTACATATTTTTGTTAAAGTTTCATCATTGTATCTTCTTAATCATTTTGATTAATGGATTATTTAAGTATCAATGCACTTCATGGAGATATGATCACATTTGGGAATCATGTTAAAAATCTTGTTCATTTATTCTTCTACTTATATTTGTTTAGTGGGATTTGGTTAATAGTTTGATAGTTGAAATAGTGGTATTAGATCAATTTCTTCTTTGCTATATTTGATCTATGATATTCAAATATTATTTAAAATAAATATACATTCTTGTGTAAGATAATAAATATGAAAGTAATAAAAGTAAACAAAATATAGTTATATAGTTAATAAAATAATATAATGAATAACCATTTGAAGTAGACAAAATTAGAAGAAGAATTTTTTTTCTAGAATGTGATATATTTTTAATAACTAAATATTTTAATTCAATTATTGTATACAATTAAAACTACTAAAGTGTTTACATTCTTAAATATGATGTAACAACAACCTTGCCAATAATGAGAATAAGAGTCATGATAGCGACAAATGACCTTACTTTCCTCTCCCTTTTCATTTTTGAACAATCTTTCCTCTCCCTTTAACATCCACATTTTTAATTGTATAAGAACCTCAATAATAGTTTTATTTTTTTAAGTGTACATCTTAATCCTTAATGGGCTAAACATACATTTTTTTACTGGTTCATACTCTCAGACATCAGGAGACCCCGAAAAATCCAGATTTCCTAAGGAAGGATAAAATGGTAATTTCGGTCAAAAATCCAAAAATTTTCTGTATCTCTACGACAAACGGACTTCACTCCGCTGAATCCTCCCACGAAATCTACCACCACGTCGATTCTCACAAACCCGGCATACCGACTTCACGCTTCGGCGCATCGGCAGTGACGTAGGACACTTGGCACGTTTTAAGTGCCAAGAGGCGACACGCGTCCAAGGTAGGATGCAGTCAACCTGAGCTCACAAATACTTAAGTATTACGCTGGAATCATGCCATTGGTGGAAATCTCAAGTGGTCGATAAGCAGGATATGTGTAATCCTCTCAACCAATAGGAATTTGACATGCGTGCATCGAGAAATATTCTTCTTGTCCCAATCTTCGACCAAATGGATTGGGAGTATGGGTTGTTAAGGGAAAGAGAACAAACCCAAGAGAGAGGGAGAGGCGCGATTTTTGCAGGCAGGTTTCACCTTCTCTGTATCTCCTACGATCGGACCATCGAGTCTTCGACGAGGCAAGAAGTTAAAGTTGCTCCCACTAGCAAGGACTACACGCGGTACCGTGTTTCAGCTGAGTTTTCGACAAAAATCCATAAATGAGGCTTTTCCTACGGTTTTTACTGCTTAAGTGGTTATGTAAATGGACGGGATTTGTCGAGGCCCTGATGGTCGGGTTCTCTATCCGCAAGAGCCTGACCGAGTAAAGAAATCCCTAGAGCAGCTGGATCGGCCCACTCTGACCGCTTGTGCGGATTTGTGTGATGTCAGGTGATGCTGTGTTATTGCCATGAGTGAATAACATGTCGATTGTGATTCGCTGCCTAGCATGAACCGTCGATTGTGCCTTAGCCCATGTGAGCTAATCTTATGATATTGTTGTAAACTGAATAGCATGATTATGGAATTAATTTTGTTAATATATGCATGAGTGATATATTAGCATGTTGAATGTTTTGTGTGCCATTGTATCGCACTCCTAGGTGGGGAGATCCAAGGAGGGAAATCCCACTACTCGGGCATTGCTCACCCCGCGAGGGAATATATTTTTCTGGCACCGAAGACGCCTCTTGGGGACGGACGATTCGTGGTCTTAGAGCGAAGAAATGGGCTAAGCCGGGGCCTTGGTCTTGTGTTTCTTGTAAAATTCGGGGCAAGAAACCCAGTTTTTGTATAAATTGTAATTAAATACAATTGTAACAAATTGTAATTAAATCATTTTTGTATAAAATATACATGTTATGAGGCATGTAGGGCCTGGCTGGCCATTTTTGCATGTACTGGTCTCAGCTGACATGAGACATGTAGATTTCCCGCTGCCGACGGTAGTCAACCCGACACCTTGCCTGGGGGCGCTACAATTACATTATAGGATTATGTTCTATAAATTTGTCCTCATTTGACATGAACTGACTCTCGTATGTCCGCTGAGCCTTTAACCACTAAATGCGCCTTATCGATGCAGTTCATATACCTTTTTTCAATCAAGGCAAAGGTCCATACATCTTAATCTCTTGCCATAACCAAATAAAAATTGTTGGTTATATATATGATAACGGCATACATTTTGGGGTTGTTTGGTTATAGTTTTGGAAACGTATTTTTCATTTTTTGTCTTGAAAACGATAATAAGGAAAACACAGAGAACACGCTTTGTCTCCTTTATTATTTTGAAAACACATAAAACACTTAAAATATTAAATTCGTAGAACAAGAACAATTTTCTAAATAACACCTAAACTGGGATTTTCTTTGCATTTTCAAAAATTGTTCTCAAGAATAATTTAAAAAAAAAAAAACCCAACATACGCTTTATCACCTGAGTTAATAACTTGATGTAGTCTCAACATCTAATATAGGTTATTTATCGGTGTTATAGATTTTTGAGTCATTCCAAAAGCTTATTGAGATGACTTCATGAAACAATTTGGGCAAAGGTGTAAAAAATCATCCGGAGTTTTCGTGAAAGTACAATTAACACCCTATACTATTTTTTGGTAAAATAATTTGAAGGGTTTGATTCTGTTGCTCAAATACCCCCTTATAGTAGCCAACTTCGCCAAGTCAACTAACGATTGTGAATCTGGCCATTAGTTGTTGATGTGGCATCTACGTGTCGTAGTGGGACCCACTCTCTTCACTCTCTCCTCTTCATCTATCCTCTAACCCTCACCAAGGCCCCCTTTACCCACAATGTACCTTTAGCCCTAACACTTCTAGTCGTGGCTCAAGCCAAATTTTTAATTTCTTATTAAAATATAAATAAATTATTAGTTATTTTAAATTTCATTAAATAAAATAAAATTTATTTTTAAAATATAAATAAGTTATTCATTATTTTAAAATAAATTAGATATTAAATATTTAATATTAAAATATATTAGTTTTTAAATAAAATATTTAGCCATTAAACATAAAACTTATCCATTTGAAATAATATATTTAATATTAAAATATATTTCAAAGTTTATCCATTTGAAATAAATACACATATTCATTAAAAAATACTAAATAGTAAACTCATCCACTTAAAATAGAATAGTTTTTTGTGACGCCCATTTCTTTCTGAGGTCCGCTTGACAACCTCGTCAAATTCATGGAATATATTCGGATGTTGGGTAACCCTGACACTATTTATGAAAATTCCGCAAAGTCTCCTTTGTACGGAGCCTCACCCAAGGTACAACCCGTCCCAATCATATGGCAACCTCAGTCTCAATATTTTGGCAGACCACATCTAGTCCATACTCCGGATAAAAATGAGTAAATGGCCACTGGGCTCATGCATTAATATCACAAATTACATCAACTATTTACCAATAGTTCAAGAGTTATTACAATATTCTTAACCAAAACATATATCAAAATTTAAAGTTTTAATACATGTTCTACAAAACGAATACCAAAAACATCAAAGCCACAACCCGGCTTTCTTTCTAAAAATCTACTAAAGAGTGCCAGCCCTCTCGAACAAATCCCCAGACTGGGGGGCCATCGATCCCTCGATGTGTGAGCAATGCCTAGTAGTGAAAATCTCCTACGTGGGTTACTCCCCATCTAAGTGCACATGCAATGATTCAATATAAACACACACTCAAGCAAATACATGATCCTACTTGAATGTCTACATACCCAATCCCATGCCTTGAGTCCACGACTCCCCCTCACACATGCCTAAGCCAATGTGAGAAAACTCATTTTCATTTCTTTCAAGGCCTGCACTCACACCTAATTTCTAAGTTGCCTACAAGATTTAAAATGATTACGCCATTTCCAAATCACACACTAATATATCACTTACACATATATTAAATCAATTTACATAATATTACATGTTATTTAATTCATAATAACATCAAAATTAGCTCACTTGAGCTTAATTATAATTCATTTCCTATGGCTTACACAATAATTATATTGTATATAAATCCATATCATGTTAGCACATTTAATTACATGCATTAACATATTATTTCAAATTCCAAGTCATTCAATTCAAGCAATATTTTACTTACAAACACATGAACTTACTGCCCAACTATAAAACCGGACCTGCTTTTACCGGGGCCCCTATTCGAGCAATAATATCCGTGGGCAAACCCACTCACTGTGCACGGCTCACCCTAGAACCGAAATCCATGGCCATTTCTGGTCCAAAACACCAAACCATAATTTATCGTATAAATTATCACACAAACTACTCCAAACAGCCCCTAAACTGTCCAAAACAGGTTCCATATTCCAACACCCGGTCCCAAGTTTTGAGATCGATCAACGCCACCACGCCTCAAATCAACAAACCATTAACACGCTCTTTAAAACCGAAAAATAACCGAGCAGGAGAAGACCCTACCTCTTGAGTTGTCGAAACTCCCCAAAATTGGGTGTCCACGTGGTAGCCCTCGCGCTGCAGAACAACTTCTTGTACTTCCTCGACCTAAGCGAACCAATGAATCGAACGGCGGAACGAGAGGGTGAAGCTCCATCTCTCAAAAAACTCAAACAAGCCCCTATTGCCACTTCCTCTGTAGCGCATGTTTTCTTCTTCAATTTGAAGAAGAAAACTATACATCTTTTGTCTTATTCTCATTTAACATTTCAATAATTCTCATCTTGTCCTTTTGTCTTAATTTTTGACATTTGGCTTAATCTAAGCCATTAATCTCCATCCTCTCTCTACTCATGCAACATGTGTCACATGAGTACATGTAATAGGTGACTTTTGTCACATTACATGTCTTTCTGCAGAACCGCTTTACAAGACTACATCCGTGCCTCAAAACGGAATTCGACCGTCCCTAATTCGACGACCCTCAACATGGTAGCTAGATTTCGCGAGACGATTCCAATCCAAGTGGAAGTTCGCTTTCACATCCGAGATCGAAAAATTCCTGGATTCAATCGAAATTACCATTTTGCCATTTTTTAGAAAATTGGATTTTCTCGGGATTTGACATTCTCCCTCCCTTAAAAGAATTTCGTCTCGAAATTCCACACACATACGCATCCAACCACGTGCATATATAACCCTACACAATCCCTGCTTGGTGTGCAAACGCTAACCTTCCCAAGGTCACAATCACTAACAATCCAATGGACCATCAACCTAATCCATGTCATGAATGACATCCATATACCGAGCCCTTGCCGCCACCACACCCAATGCAATTTCCAATGGGTATTCAAATCTCGAGTCAGTCCCGATTCCTATCACTCAACTCTAAGTCTACGTGATAACCATGACCGTGTGTTTTCATTTTGAGTCACTCCCAACTCTTATCACTCAACTCTAAGTCTTCGTGATACGACTGCAGTTTTCTCGCAATGTAACTTTTCTACTCTACATCATGTACCTTACATCCACACGTAAATTTCTTGATATTCCACTGTCTCTTACACCCACACATAAATTTTGTATATCTCAAGTGGTCTTTACAATCACACGTAAATTTCATCTCCATGTCTCTTTACACCCACACGTAAATTCTGATATCTCCCTAAGTCTTTTTACACCCAATACGTAAATTTCTTGGATATCTCCTGTCCCTTACACTCACAATGTAAATTTCCAAATTTCTCCACGCCTCTTACACCCACACGTAAATTCGATAGCTCCCGTCTTACACCCACACGTGAATTTTGGATATATCCCCTGGCCTTTACACTCCACACAAATTTGGGATATCTCCCCAGGTCTCACCCACACAAAATTCTGATATCTCCTAGTGGTCTCTACACCCAATAATGTAAATTTCTGATTTTACCTAGTCCTTACACTCACACGTAAATTCGAGATAGCCCCGGCCCTCGCGACCCAATAATGCAAATTCGATATCTCCCGGCCCTCACACCCACACAAGACCTTCGCATACTGAACACAGTCTCCTTCACCCTAACCTGTGTGCTTTTCACCCGAGGGGATTAACGACCCTTCGCTTGCCCAACACACATTAATTACTCTTCATTTCCTGATTTTGAACTATGAGTCTTCATCGACGAGTCCCAAAGACAACCAACCACATTCACCAAGAGTGGTGAATGACCATACCGCACTCCACACCCGACTCGATGCGATCCCCGGGGTCCACCATGAGCGTAATCTGAGACTTAACTCACAATCCCGACCTATCGTGTCAACTCCTCACCCTGAGGTCCTAAGGAAGAACATCCACACATGGCTTCTCTAAAGGCCTCAATCTCTAAGTCTAAATCTGCCACACAAGATGCATTAATGAATGAATATGATGCATCCAATTCAAACACTACTCTAGTCAACAAGTGCAAGAGTAGAAACGTACCCTGCATATCCGGCCGCTTAGGGCGTCAAAATTGCAGCACTAAGGAGACCTCCGCCTCCTAGACAATCTCGCCCCTGGCATGCCCAAGCTCGTCGTAAGAAATAACATACTGCCCGCCCCGCCCGACTAGAAGTCCTACCAGGAGCCCCGTGATTCGACCTCAACCCACACTCGCCCGGCTCCATCTCAGGCCGAAGGTGCTCAGATAGCACCCCGAGATCAACCGGGTTCCTCCGACCTATACTAAGGTAGCGGAGGAATGAACTGTGATACTCTCATGTTCTCCGCTGCCTAACCGGGATTGTGGTCGCCCCAAAACTCGATCCCCGCCTCCGGGGCAACCCGTCTCATATGTCCAGCCGTTTACAGGGGGCCACATACGGCCTGGTTCGCCTCGCTAAATGCTCCATCCCGTCCCTGTCCCGAAACTCATGTGAAGTGCAGTCTTCACTCTTCCCGACCAGAAGAAGGCCATTCCTCCCTTCCTCACCAACATCCGCAACCCGAATACCCCAGGCATCCTCTATCTCTCTCTATGGTCGGGTCAGCCCCAACCATGGAGTCCAGGTCCTATAGGCGAAGTCCTACTAATCCCTCAGCCTAATGGGTAACTTTAGCCTATTCTCTCGATCTCCTCACCCTGCCATGTCCGTGGGCGTAGTCATCAAGAAATGGGCTAGCTCCGTGAACCTAGCTACATATTCAATCACCGTCATGGCCCCTCGTCACTCTCTAGGAACTCCCCGAGCTGCATGTCTTGCAAGATCCAAAAATACTCGCCCCATGAAAGATCATGGAACCCGCCAGTCATTGCCTTTAGATCTCAGAGGTCGGGTCTAACCTACCTACTTAGCCTCACTCTACCGGAATGCGCCTGGGCCCGATCCTCGGTCGTGACCAAAGACACCTTATAGCCTCCAATACCTTCTCAACTGCATGAACCAATGGTCTGCTACCATCGGATCTCCTCCCCCGATGAATGTCGGAGGATGATGTGCCCTGAACCTCCTATGTCATTCCACTCCTCGACTACCTATTGCACTAGCTTGTGCAATAGCAAAGAACAGAATACCTACAAACCAACAAAAGCCTCCGCCGAACAAAGCCTGGCTGGTCAAACCCGGTGCTCACCAACTCTTTCGTCTTTCTCGCGAACACCCATCTACATTACGTCACATGGCAAGTTGTTCTAACGCAAGATTCTAAGGTGTAAACACAAATTTCGAGACACTATTTACATACTAAAACATTTCGCATACTTAAATCATACACAACAACAAAATTTGATTTGATTTGTTTTTTTTTTTTTTAAAACTAATTAGTGTTCAAGTAAACAATGACCCAAATAATGACTCAAAATAGTGGTCCAAGTCAAACTGGTCAGAGGTGATAAAGATGCACACGCCTGCGGCCCATGTTAAATTATCGCCACGCACAAATGGCCTGTGTCGCTGGCCAAGACCAAGCCCTCGTGTCGGGCCTCCCCGGTCAGATCGCTACCAGTCTCTACCGTGTAGTGGGCCAGGCCGCAGACGCCATACAGCGGCCGTCGCACCGCCGTCGCGACACATGTCAACCGCAGTGCCCCTTCCTGGCCACGACATAATAAAATTTCCATTGCAATTCTATCCCCGCCATAAGCGCCGCGTGTGTCGCAAATTCCCAATGCCGCATCATGGCTCACGTCATACTGTGGATCGGCCCCCGCGCTCAGACGCGAACTCCAAAGTCGCCCCCTTAGCCACTTTATACAATTGTTTCGTGTCAAGCGCTCAGGTCGCTTCAACTCACGATATTAAACTTTGTATCGCAAAGATCCTCACTGCCAGCCGCGCTGCCACGCGCCGTGGTCGTAGCCTCCTTGGTCGCGGTCGCGCGCACGACCGGGTCGACGCCTCGCCGCCGTGAAATGCGCCCTCCTAAAGACGCCCAGTTCAAGGTGCTTGCTCACCAGGTGCCTACTCACTCACAGCTACAATTACACCCTACTATGTGCCCGTCACTGGCCAGCTATGGAATATACCATCAGACAGGACTAATTTTGAAAAATGGGTAGTAGCCCCATTCCAAATTAAACAACCTTTCCTTTTTTTTTTTTTCTAACTCCAAGAGGCCTCCTTGCCACTCCCAGCCGTGTAGTAGCCTAGACCACTCCAATCCATACAACTCAAAAAAATTTTAAGAGTTTCATTTGACCCTTTTCGTGCAAAAGCCGGAAAAAATTTCCTAATTCTACAACACAATCATGAGGTCTCAAACCCAAATTTACCGGGTCTTAAAATTATATTTTTTTTTTCGCTCACCCTCGACCATTTTGCCAAAATTTCCTAACACCTAAGGTTATATTTTCTCGACCGTTGTTCAACGCTTTCTCCTATGCTACCTACCGCAACATAAATCACACAATTCATACAACACATGACTCATGGCATCACTATGTTAGTACACACCTAATCACATACAACACACAATCCAATCACACATCACATTTAATTCATCAAATGCATATGATGTATGATCGAATCCCGCTTCATCGAGTCCCGAAAACCGTGATACTCTTAACTTACCGATACTAAGCCATAACCCCTAGTATCCAAATGACATTGTTTATATCAACCTTACGATGCCTTACATCTACGACTACGGCCTAAGCCCAAGTCCCTCAAGCCCTAGGTAGTTGCGGTCACCTTTATGCTCTATACCAAGTCAGAAGCCGGTATCGTGGACTAAACTTATGATGCCCAAACCCGAGCCCTGTGCATTCGTGATACCTAAGCTCATACGGTCGCGGACGCCCCCATTTCCTCGAGGGTCCGCTCGACAACCCACAACCGGGCGGAATATTTCGTGAGATGTCGGGTAACCCACACCACTGATGAAAACCCGCAGAGTCTCCTTGTACGGAGCTCTACCCAAGGCAGCAACTCGTCCCAATCATACGCAACTCACCTAATATTTTACAAAGACCAAGACCGTCCACATACCGATAAAAATTTCTCGAGTAAAATGGCCATCACTGGGCCTACGACACTACAAAATTACATCAACGTATTTAATAACAAGCTCAAGAGCTTATTACAATACTTCTTAACCAAAACATATATCAAAAATTTAAAGTTTTAATACATGTTCTACAAACGAATACTAAAACATCAGTTTCACAACCCGCTTCTAAAATCTACTGAAGAGCGAATGCCCTTCCTCGAAATACCAGACATGAAAATAATGATCTCGACAAGCGCCGAAAGAACGCCAAGAGCCGAAAAATCTCCTACATGGCCATTCCCACCTGGCGCACATGCAATGATCCAAACATAAACACACACTCAAGAAAAATACATGATCCTACTTGAATGTCTACATACCTAATCCCGTGAGTCCCGAGTCCTCAATCGACTCTCACGCATGCTTAAGGCAATGCGAGAAAAACCTCTATTTCATTTCTTTTCACGCCACGTGACTCACACCTAATTTTCTAGGTTGCCCTAAAGGCATATGAAACGACATGCCATTTCAAACCACACATGCCAATATATCACTTGGCGCCATTATTAACAAAATTTACATACATGCCACATGTTATTTAATTCACATCAATAACATCAAAATTAGCTCACTTGAGCTAATTACAATTCATTTCCAATGGCTTACATACAATTATATTTGTATATAATTCCACATCATGTTAATACATTTAATTACATGCATTAATATATTATTTCTCACACAATTCCAAGTCATTCAATTCAGGGCTAAATATTTTGCTGGCAACACATGAACCATTTCCCGCCCAACCAAGCAAACCGGACTGCTTTTAATCTGCCCCTAACTACGCATTCGCGGGCACGACTCACTCAAGCACGGCTCCACTTCAGGAACCAAATCCATGGCCATTTTCGCCCAAAAACACTAAACCATAATTTGCTGCATAAATCATCACACAACCACCCAAACAGCCCCTAAACTGTCCAAAACGTCTCATATATTCCCAACAATTCAGCCCCAAGTTTTTGAGATCGATC
Organism: Tetrastigma voinierianum; assembly: GCA_016808115.1. Lineage (NCBI taxonomy): Eukaryota > Viridiplantae > Streptophyta > Magnoliopsida > Vitales > Vitaceae > Tetrastigma > Tetrastigma voinierianum. Next base: position 20,675 of record JAEQBH010006243.1, on the reverse strand, counting down.
AAACTACCACTCACTTACCAAATCACAAACCATTAACACAATTCTCTTAAAACCGAAAAATAACCGAAAGAGTGGAGGGGCTAATTCCTACCTCTCGAGTTGTCTAAACCCTGGGGTACCGTGTCCACGCATAGCCTCGGCCACAGAGAACAGTTTGCATTTCTGACACGAAGCTTAACCGATGGTCCGAACGGCGAAATCTGCAGGCAGGTATAGCCTCTCTAAAACTCAAACAAGCCCCCATTGCCAATTTCCAGCCCCTGCACGTTTTCTTCTTCAATTTGAAGAAAATCCATACATCTGTCTTATTCTCACTGTAACATTTCAATAATTTCTATCTGTCTTTTTGTCTTGATTTTTGACATTCTTAATCTAAGCCATTAATTCATTCTTCTACTCACGAACACGCTGGCCACATTAAGACATGTAAAGAGTGGATCTTTCACATCACATGTCTCTCACAAACCGCTTTACTAAGACCCGACATTTGGTGCCTTGAAAACGCGGGAATTCCGACCGTCTCGAATTCGACGAAATTCGATGCTGCAGCCTGGGATTTCGCTGGCATTTATCTCCAACAAAGGCGTTCGCCATTATCCAAGATTCAGAAAATTCTTGATTTTTGACCGAATTACCATATTACCATTTTTTAGAAAATTGGATTTTCTCGGGGTTTCACATTTTTAAATAAAATTTTTAAATATTTAATATTTTTATTTAAAAATAATCTATTTTAATGTATTAAGTTAATATAATTTTTGATAAAAATCAATGCATGAATTTTTTTTAAAAAGAAAATCAAATTTATTTTAAAATATTATTTCAAAATTTAATATCTATCTATTATATTATTAATTATTGTAAAATATATATTTATATTAAAGATATTAAATATTTTAATTAAAATCTAATTTATTTTAATGAAATAACTTTACATAAAATTAAAATAATTTAAAAAAAATAATGTATAGTTTATTAATATTTTAAAAATAAAATTTTATTTTGATTTAATAAATTTAAAATAAAATTTGAATTTTTATTTAGTATATTTTAAAAATTTAAAATATAATTTTAATTAAAAAAATTAATAAAATAGCTTGGGCACTTCCCAAGTGTTGGGGTCGAAATCAGTCAAGTGGGATCCAGGCGGGGGATGGGCCTAGCTTGGGTAAGAGGTGTCTGAGGCTCGAGAAGAGAAAGGTGAGAGAAAAGGAAAAGAGTAAATGAGCATAGATTACCAAGGATAAAAATATTATTTCTACGAATATATTTGAGATTTCGAATTTACTTGATATATTTGAATATTTTTATATATAAAATATAAATTATTTAAAATGTATTAAAATGGTAACAAATTTTAAATTTGATAAAAATAAGTAAGAATGCATATATTAAAGTTATTTTATAAATATAATGTATATAAGTATAATCAAATATCAAATTATCAATAAATGAAAATATATTAATACTTGGATTTTAAATATATAAATATAAAATTTTGAAAAATAGGTCAAGAAATAATTTATTTCATTATATAAAAACAATTTATGTATATTATATAAAAATACTCTTTTAATATAAAAATTAAAATATGAGGTTCCATTATTTTGATAAATGTAGAAATTTATAAGCATAAACATATTATATATAAATCTATAACCCCTGCATGTAGGTGAGATGGTTGAGGTCTTTTCTAGCTTCACCTCGCAGGTCCTAGCCTGCCCGGAATCAGCTGTTATGCGACAGCTTCTATTGTTCCTTGTGGTCTATCCCGCTCGAATGGGGATTAGTCTGGGTGTTGTATGACTTAAATGTGTCTTCCGTATGTGCACGGGCCCGCTCAAGACACCTCATGTAATTATATTTATTACAACTTGAAATATATATTTATTATATTTATTTTATTCAAATATATTTAATTATATCATTATATATATAAATGTTTCTTGAATAAAATAAGTATATTTTAGGATTTTTGGTTAGACCTTAGGGATTTATATTTCTTTTCTTCTTACGCTTTTTTTTTCTTTTTCTTTCCTTCTTTTCCTTTTCTTTCCTTCTTTTTCCTCTTCCTCTCTAAGACCATTTGAGATCTCCTTTCCTTTACCTTCCTCTTTCACAAGTAGATTTGCTTCCTCTTTCCTTTTCTTTCCTTCCCCTCTTCTCTTTCCTTTTCCTTCCCCATATCCCACTTCTCCCGCTTTGGTTCTGCCTAATCGTTTCAATATTACCTCGCTTCGCTGCCAACAGAGATTTCTTCCAATTTGGTTAGTCGGTTCTGCATTTTCCTACCAAAGGTGAGAATTGCATACCTCTTCTTCAACATATCTTCGTTTCTAGGGTTAGGGTTTGGTCAACAACTCGATGATAAATCGTCATAATATCGGCGATATATGTCTATATTTTGGTTTAAAATCGATATTTCGCCGATAATTCCGACATTTAAGTAATTTTTCCATCAAACGATAACTGAAAGCAAATTATCGTGACGGTTGATCGACAATACTGATATATCGTCAACATATACCATGATATCTCGATTTTTTCATCCATGGGACACGCAATACCACGTGGAGGCCACATCAACAACTAACGATTGGGTCTGGTAAATCAAGTAGTTAACTTGATGAACTCACTTACGATAGGAGATATTTGAGCTACATGTATTAAAACCCTTGAATTTTTTTGCCCCCTAAAAAAGTATAAGGTGTTAGTTATACTTTGGTTAAAACCCAAGGGATTTTTGCACCTTTTCAACTCTTCCCAATAACACTCTTCTTGTTAGTTATACTTTCGTTATACATATGACATTTCCTATTATTACAATTGGTTTATTTTAGAGTGTTGTTGTTACAGTATTCCAACGTTGTTCGGTCATATTTTGCTAATTAAACAAAATGATGAGAACAAACATTATTTAAAAACTATATATTTTACAACTAGTTAGAGGTGATGAAGACTAATGGTAGTAATTAATTAGGTTTGATATATTTTTCATTATGTACATTTAACTCAAATCATTTGAAGCTTATACTAAAATTATATCTTAACTAATTTTTCTAAATGGTACTAAGTGCGTGATAAATCACCTATCAAATTATACTAAGTGATAAATCAACTATCAACTTATACAAAGTGATAAATCATGTAACGCCCCTTCCCCTAATCGTGGCAAGTGAAAGGACGTCACATAGGATAGGGACTTCTTAACCTGATTTTCTGACTTTAGTGGGCCCATTTCCATCATAAATTCACAAGGACATAAACTTGTAAGACTACCACTATAGTGGTGTTTAAATTGTCCTGTACATATATGTCTGAGTCTATCTAATTGTATTTATACAAGTCAGATATCTCCAAAATATTAGCATTATATATCCAAACATAAATCAAAACCTACATAAGGTGGACTCCTAATGCCATTGCCTCGCGACGCGGATGTCTCTCGACGACCTCTTTCAAGATTGCACGAATGAAACACCCCATGTTTATAGCTGAGTGGGAAAACAGGATAATATATTTGACCACTTGTAGTGGTCCTCAATTACAGTATACATTTCAAATAATTCACATATCAAAGTATTCATATCTCCCATAGAAGTACATAACAAAAATATTTTAACAGAAGGTACACTACAGAACATAACTGAATTATGCCTTAGCATTAGAGCTTATTACTTTTATTTCCTTATGTTTCATTATTCAGATACTTATCATATAAGTGTTTTCTTGTATAGACCAGTAACAATGAATGAGGGACGCAAAGATAATAGGGTGTACCCGTGGCGCAATGATACAAGATCAACAGTGTCAAGCACAAACAGAACGCACTGCACCACAAAAAAAAAAAAAAGAACATAAGTGTCAGAAAGACTATGTGAGTGTCAGAGTGACCCAATGTAGTGTGTCAAGGCACTAAACAGAGAGTGTCGAAGCATTAATCAGAGGTGCCTGTTCATTCACTATTCGGTCTCAGGCAGGCATACAATTATATGTATTACTAAACTTGTTATATTGTTCTTAATCACATTCTTATTTAGATAACACGAGCAAAGAAGAGGGCAAGAAATCGCCAAATTCTCGCTCAGAAACAAGTTCGCGAGGCGGAAGATTCATACCTATATCCATGTCACATACATTTTATTCAGACTTGTATGCATGGACGGACCTTTTTTTCAATTGATAAGATCCTCAATTAATCCAATTTCATACCTAATTATCACCCTATGGAAGTCCGAACAAAAGAGTGATGGCTTCTAGAATTAACATAAGAAAGGAAATAAAAGCAAGACTATAGGTTCGCATAGGCGTAGAGGATTGCAGGTTCGCATAGGCGTAGGGGACCTTCGCCTAGGCGAGGACCTATGCCATATGAGCAACCCACACCGGCTGGCAAAGATCGGCAATTTAGGCTTCTGGCTCTGCCTCTAGCTGACAAACCTTCACTCTTAGGTGGACCCACTCCTTCGCCTAGGCGGAGAGGAGTCGGGTTGGAAACATAAATGGGCATTTTTGCCCTATTCCACTGGAAAATTTTCAACCAAAACAAAGCAAACTCAAAACCAACCACAAAACTAACTTAAACCAACCAAAATACCATTACTATAATGCAGAGTGCGGGATTTCCTAACTCACACATAACCAAAGTTAAGGAGGTTGAGAATTTCCTAACTAACTAATGGAAGAGCTATACCTTGATTTCTTGAACAATTTCAACTAACCTTCATTTTCTTCTTATTTCTTCCTTTCTCGAAAGCAAAGAGAACTCAAACAATGGAGAGCACAAGCTAGCTTTTGGTCTCCTTCTCCACAACCATATAGTCGCTCTGGGGCGTCCCCTTAAATCCCATAATGGATAATGCTTATCCTAGAGACAATTTGTTCTCTTAATGCCATTTGGCTTAAATTTCTTCTTTTTTCTTTAGTCCTTCTTCATCTTGACTTCAATTTAACTTTTAAAATGCTATCTTGACATATAACCTTTTCACTAATGTCCATTAGGTCCCTAACTTTGAAAATTACCATTTACCTTTTAACTTCTTTAATAATTTTGATATATTATTCGCTAATTTAACACTTAAATTTCGAAACACTAATTTTACTTATATTATACCCTAAATATACAGGTAAAACTATTAGAGTATAATTCGGGTAAGGTAAATCAACTATCAAATAAACATAAACATAAAATTAAAAGGATATTAGCTATTATATGATCCCAAATATATAAAAAGTTGATTGATATGCACTATTACAACTTCTCCATTTAAATTTCCACTTACAAATAACAAAGCAATTACATAAAAAATAACATGCTAACATTTCAATGTAGATTTTTAGTAGACATACAATGCGAATTCTTCTGGGTTTATCATGGAGAATTCATCGATTGTCAGATTCGTGACGCCCATTTTCAGGGTCCGTTGAGACTACCCGCTAACTCATGGACACAAAGCTGACATCACATCTCGACTCTCTTCGAATCATGAGTCTCCTTTGTATCAGAGCTCACCACTAACAACGCCTGCATTAAACCCCGTCCCAAGAAATTCAATATAATCACACAATACAATATGCCATAAACTACTCAGGCCCATACTACAATATCCATAAACATACCAACTATATACAATAGTTACTAAATTTTACTTGAGACAACACATATTAAAATCTAAAATTTTAACACATGTAGTACATCACAAAATCAAAGCCACAACCTCACTTTCTTCTAAAGTGGCCTCATGATGAGTCGCCTCCCGCGGCGCTCCCGTAGACCAAATAATAAATTCACGACTGGGTGAGCTATCGTCAAGAGCGGAATCACCCTAAGTGGGCTACTCTCCACCTATGCAGTGCAATGCTCCAAAACAAATATACATTCAACCCTAAACGCACGATCCTACTGAACTCATACGAATAACTCAAAAATCCCAGCCTCATCGACTTCCCACACCCGCCTAAACCCTCGTATTTAATTATAGCCATACGTTGACAACCCTCCGATGCGTATATATATCAATTGGGTCATCCGACGATCGATATATTATTCGTTTTCATGACCACCCTCTGATGAATATCAATCGCTTCCAACGATCGATATTTTCAAATCGACTACCCTCCGATAATTAACATTTTTAGTCTACCCCTCCAACCATTTTCTAGACTCTCTCACGCACTCACCCTATAGCTTGGTGATGTTCCGGCATACTAATCGCACGATGCCAATTCCACATACTTAATTCATTACGCAAATATATATAAAATACGAATATATTCATAAAAAATAAATCACAACCATGTCAGCGTGAATTTATCATTTCAAACATCAAAATTAAATTTCACATTTAACGATCAACACAGTTAAATTCGACGATTACTTAACCAACCCATATTTTCACAATTTATATTTTCAAGGGTTATCATTTATAGAACAAGAAACCTCATCGTTCCTATCAAACACAAATCACTCCGCTCACTTTGTGAACCCGTATTTTCTGCTTACTCTCGACCTTAATCACACCAATACACATTTGAGGAACCACCATCACACATTTAACTCCAAACAATTTAGGACTGAGTACTGGGACGTTTCCGCGGTCTCAATCCACATTTCGGTCGCCAGCTGATCCGGATCAAACTGGCCGCTCGCGCCTCAACTAACCGAAACATTTCATACTTCAGACTTAAACAAAGAATAAAACCAAGAGTGGTAAACCCCTACCTCTGAGCTGGCGAAACTCCCAAAATCCAGACCCACGCGCCTCCGCGGTAGCCAGCTCTCCTTCTTGTCCCGACATCGCCGACCCGGCTTGACGCTGATATTTGCAGTAGGTTGGGACTCTCTCTAAAACCCAAAATATCTTAACCCTCCCGAAGTCTCCCTTTCCCACGTTTTGGCCTTTTCATGAAGAAGAAGACCACTTACTGGACTTTGTCCTTTCCTCATTTTAAACTTTTCCATTAATACTAACTATGTCCTTCTTTCCACACATTCCTAAGACTATCTCTATCATTCATTTTCATCATTGCTTCTCTTACTCATAACACTCACGTATTACGAAGAGAAGTTATATGCATTTCTTTGTTCATGATAATGACGCTTACTCAAGACCAAACGCGATACCCTAAAACGTGTCAACCCGACTATCTCGAAATTTTACGAAATTCCACACGCAAGTACTAGATTTCACTGTGACATTCCAACTGCAAACTGCCATCATCCGATATCTAGAGAATAAATTTCGATTTTTAACCTAAATAATCGGTAATCAAAATTACGATTTGCCATTTTTCAGAAATTGAATTTCAAGTCTACAAGACAACCCGAAAGAAGCAAATACATAATTAGCTCAATTCAGAAACATTCGATTTAAGTCATGGAATGTAAACAACATGTTTAATATTATAAATATAATGGATAATCACAATTTTGATTTTTCACTTCCATTTATGACTTTAGTTAACAACAAAAATATTAATAAACTTGATTATAGAGATTAATGTTTGAGTTCTTATAATATTCCTACTTATGGTATTAACCATACTCAATGAGTATACAACCTTAGGAAAATACGCAAGTAAAATTCCTTCCAAGAAAAAAATCACTTTTGGCAACTTCAAAGAGTTGAACTAATTACAATTTTCCTCAACTTCTTTAATTACCGCTCAAACTCAAAGATTGATTACTCCGGCCTATGCATTGTATTTAGAACTTAATTGTAGCAAAGGAGAAACAACTTAATGCTTATATGCATAGTCTGCGTCTGTAACAGCCTTCTAACATAACATGATTCAAAACATCCAAAGCAATATACTTTTAATAAAACCTAAGTCCACCAAGATCATAATTCAATTTCTTTGTTCCAAACCTAAGTCCACCAAGATTATAATTCACTCAAGATTTTAAGAATTCCAATAATAAAATATATACAAGAGATTAATAGGTACAATAAATTGAAGCCTTATATAATTTTTTTATTTTGCATTATTTGTAATGAATTATTCATCTTCTTTTTCACATAATGTTTGTTACTAAGCCATACCAAGATCTCAGAAAATGGAATTGAATTCATTGTGATGATAATCATAACACCAAAAATACAATGAAATAAATGCAAAAAGAGGAAAGGAAAGAATATGAAATGATGTGCGACATATATTTCACTTTAACTATGAACTCAATTCCTCTATCTTCTCCTTTTGAGTCGTAGCCATATTCACTATAATGAAGACAAATACCTATCTCCGGTTTCATCAGCGAATCAAAATAAGGCATGCCTCCAAGACTTGTTTAGAGCCAACCGCCACATATAGTCGCTTCCAAACCCCACTGGAGTTTCACTGCCATGCTAAGAAGAAATCCTATGTCATGTATCACCATCTTCATCGCTCGTCATCATCTGATCATTTTTATGATTTGATTGTTTGAGGGGTGCAGCAATGGCTGACACTGGAAGCCCACAAAGTCCTGCCCGCCTCTACAACATGGATCATCGAATGTCCATGAATCAATGTCACAACTGGGTCCCAGGTAAGGTTACGCGATGTGTCCAAATAGCTCAAAGGAGGTTATCGGGCCATGCTCATAGAACTGGGCCCGAAAGGTGGTTGCATGAGAGGTCAAGAGTTTCTAGCCCTCGCATGGCCTCAATCTTCGAGGTATCATCAATTGGTTTCGGACAAATTCAAGGTACCTGAAGGCCGAGAGATCAGATTTCTCAGTGTGGATCTCTCCTCATGTTATTGCCGGAAAGATATCGACACTCACAATTGGCAATACAAGCCAATACCATAATTGGCCCCTTCAATCTAGCTCCATGTCGTTGGAATACTGATAATGTTTCGTGTCGTCATCAATTTCCTGGTATAATAAGGCTACAGAAGTTAAAGCATTCAAACGCTCTAAGCATCATGTATTTGGATCCCGAGCAAATTGTTAACGTGAAGATCCAAAATGTGAGGATGATAAAGGTGACAATCGCACAGAATACCTCCTGCCACATGTTTCGCACGCAGCCGGCGTAATGATGGCATTCTTCTCCGAATCCATTCTGCATCTCACCCGAAAAACCCGCGGATTCCCAAGATCAAGGGAGGTAAGCTCGCGGCGCTTTGTAAACACGAAGAAAGTCTCTAGTGATCATTGGCCACCCAATACATTTGAAGTGAAGATATTGAACACATCCAACACGGAATCCACCTTAAAGCTTGTTTTGATAAACTATGCGAAAACTCGGTTCAAATTGTTCCATTTCTTTGAATCTCCGCATAATTGATTGTTCGAGAGGTTAATTACACTAAATACTTTATTTTATCAATCGATGCGTGAATGCTCGCTTATTTAACAAGTCGTTAAACATGAAGGCCTTCCCGGCTTCCAGGAGTCAGCCATGCTCGAGGGAATTGACCTCGATAATAAATTGTTTCCTGCGTAAAGAGCCATGCCACATTAAAAAACTACATGGAGCCGCCACCAATCGATCAAGCTTAAATCCACAAAATATGTCAGAAAGAAGACAATGAGCTAGAAGCTTTCCATACAATTGGTTTTAGAAAGATCTAACCGACATCTAGCTCCAGCCATTCGCATCGTATCCGAAATCCTCTACATTTTAGAGCTATACCTTTCAAGCCTCAGAGTTCTAAGCCAACTAGTACATGGATAATATCAGCTTGAAATATCGATATACTCGAGACTGATGAGGAACTTATTCAGGGTCCTACATGAAAACGAAAGGTCGCTGCATTGTAAAGAGAAATTCCAATAAGATACTAAATGCACTTTGATACACCCTTCCCAAGAATTCCTCCATCACAACTCACAAATTTCTAATGTCTCACTTTTGAATAGTCCTATCATTAGGTTGAATGACAAGTCAAGTCTTTTCATCTAGAGCATGTTTCCTGATCCCTATTGGAACTGACTAAGAAGGAGTTTCTTGCACGAGATCAAGGCTCTCTAAGTTGGTACTGCAAGCCGACCAGAATAGAAGGACCCTAATTGGCAAACAGACCAAACAGATCCCCTGCAGAGGTTTAGATGTGAAACAACTTACCAAGTAAAATTAGTATTGAAATTGTTCCAGAGAGATCAATGACCAAGAGAAGCTAAACTAACAAATGTATCGGGGATCGAGAATGAGGGTCACGAGTTCACAACTGACAAGTGTAATTCTAACAAAGATGGAAGTTTATTACAAGATATCCAAATTCGCGTCGCTTACTAAGGTTCACTTCCCGCATCAAGGTATTTTAAGAAGATAGACCAAATCCAATCTAAATTATGCACTTACTACAGAGAGTTGTAATCTGTCCATGAAGATCAAGATATATATAAACAGATATGAGGAATCATTCCACCAAATGTCGATAAGAGAGATTATTCAACTTTCAAATGAGCCCAAGAAATGAATTTAAATCTTTAAAATCACACAACCCGAGGTCCAAGTAATTGAATGTTTCAAGTCATAAGGAATCACTTATCTCACTACACCCAAGAAACTATTTCAGGTCAACTCGACAACATTCCCGTTTTGTTGCTAATCCACTTCTGCCCAACAAACAAAGAATCAACACCAAACCAAGAAACAATTTTTAAGGATCTATGAGGCCATGTTAATCTAGCACACTTCTCCTCTATGCAACCCCAACCTTGGTTTTATCAAGATTCATTTAATTGGTAGTATTAGCTTAATACAGAATCTCCATAACATAGAGAATAATATGAAGTGGAAGTGTGGTTTTCTTGCTTGCCATTGATTAATGTGTTACAGAGTTATTAAAGGATGTTAAAGCCCATATATAATATTGGGAGCCTTGTTTATTAATTTATTCAACTATTATTATTATATTTGAAATAATTTATTCAACTATTTTTTAGTCTTCTCAATCTGGCCTGACATGAATATAGAATAAACGAGGATCTTTCAGCGAGCTATGGACCACATAACCATGTATCAAAGCTAAATCCTGCTTATTATTCTTGATTGATAATATAAAAATTTTGAAATTTGAAGCCCTTTTGAAATTTGAAGCCCTGATCCAAGGAAAAAGAAAAACACTTTTTTTTTTAATATTTAATTTTTTAAATGAAAAATAAAGCTCCATTTTTGCGGGAATAGACTAAGGACTTTTTTTGTGTTTTGGTCATTGACATGGGAATATGTTTTTATCGTCGACATTTGCGCGGATGGTTGTGTAAATCGATCGAAGAATTGATTTTGTTGATAACGGCAAATCGGTCGTTGTCTTTTTTCCCGGTTGGTTTTAACTTCCGATAAGTAATTTATTTCCACGTCGATCTCGGTTTGCCATTATTTTCTTTGTTTTTTTTTCGTGTTTTTTGTCGATCGACTTATAGTGAAGTGTTTCATCGCCGACTTGTTGCGTAGTAGTTTGTATCTCGTCGGCGGTTGGGTTAATACGTGGTTTTGGCGTTGGTAGTTGGATAATGAAGTTTTGTTGACAAAGTCGCCGTGTCAAATTATGATCGTCATTGTGTTGTTGGAGATATTAGGTGATACAGGTCTTTTAGATTATCAAATGTGTGGCGGCGGGGTGATTAACAACATTAACACAGTGTTGCATCATGCTGCAAAGAGTTTTGCGTTTTTTTATTTTGTATTTATACATTGTATTGTTAGCACGAATCGATAAATTTAAATCTTTTAAAGTTCTGGTCGTAAAAGCGTAAGTGGTATTTTTTTATTTTCTAAAATTTAAATAAATATAAATTTGGCTTTAATACAATGGAGCTTGATATTATTAATTATTTTTGTCATTTATTTATTTATATTAATGTATAAATATTTTTTAAGTGTTAAATTGCTCTTCTTTCAAAAGAAATCAAATTACTCTTTTAATAAATGTATTATAGATACATTTTTTTATTTCTAAACGTTAAGAATTAATGTATAATTAATTATTTGTATTTTAAAATTAGTAATTTAAGAATGGTATTTAATATATAGTTATGACCATCTCAAAAAATTATTATTTATTGTCATAACAAACATATTGTAATAATCAATTACCTAACTAATAAAAATTAGTAATTAGATAATCATTAGGATTTTAATTATATATATGCTCATTAGTTAAGAAAATATAGCTTGTTCTTGAAGTTTTAAAATCATTTTTTTTTTGTAAAATTATTAAAACCAACTCAAATTTGGAGTAAATATATTTAAGTTAAATAATTTCTACAAAATCTTAAGCATTGTGCCGAAATAAAATTAATCTAAACAAATTTTAATCATTAATTTCATTAATATATATATATATATATATATATATATATATATATATATATAAAAGAATAGAAAAGATGTTAATTTAATCAGAAAACCCTACACGAATATAAGAATATCGGCAATTTAAAGTCAATTTGAAATTTCTTAAAATCAAAATTTAAAGTCAAATAAAATGCATTATTCCAAAAGATGCCATGTTAAGCGTGGCTTATAGGTGAAGGTACAGAAGCGCGAGATGTGCCGAAGCCCCTTCCCTCCTTTTCAAAATGCATGACATCTCATCATGGAAAAAGATTGAACCACTGATTGACTCTAACTAGTCCAATCATAATATCATCACATTTGACAAGGCCCACACACTCTATCATATTATTCCTTGGGGAATGGCTACAGGCATCTACCGTCTTCCTCTTTGTCATTATTTAATTTTGTTAGTGTTTTTTATTCCATGTGGGGCACACATGATGTCGCCCGAGGGTTATTAATGCAGAGAAAGGGAGGACAGACTCAAGTGCGGAGTCACGCGGCTGTCGACCTCTTCCGCTCCCTCCTCCCCCACCCCCACAACCCCTTTTCCCCCTCCTTTCAATTAAACAACCATCCCCTCCATTTCAAACACCTCGTCAAATAACAACAACAAACTCTCTGTCTATCTCTCTATCGTTTTCATGATTGCTTACCAGCATTATCGATGACCCTTCGGTGACACCACCTTTACCAAAGTCTTTGTCGGGGGACTTGCTTGGGAGACGCCCACAGATGTTATGAGAAGACATTTCGAGCAGGTTGGGGACATTATGATGTGATTGAAATTTGGATTAAGCATATACGATATTGGACATCGGTTGCATTTAATTTGATTTTATGTCGAAAATTAAACTAACTTTGTTTTGATTAAGAGTTAATAGGCCATAAAGTGATTTAGTCATTGTCCATCCTAAGAAAAAGAAAATTATTTTATTTATTTATTTACTTTGCTTAACACATACATAATAGACTTAGAACTTTGCCTCATTTAAGAGTCAAGATGGCACAAAAGTCTTTCAAATCGTTATCAAAATGCCACGAAAGTCTTTGAAGTAATTGCCTAAGGAAAATAATTACCAAATAAAAGAAATTCAAATAATGCTTTAATGAGTGATGCATGTATTTTCTCTAAAAGTATTCATATTTTAATAGTATGAGGGTCATATACATATTGCATTTACTTCTTTCAAAAAGTTATTTTTAATATTCATGAGTTAAAACTCAAATATTTTAATATTTTCTATATTGTTAAAAAATTTAACAAATTAATTAGTAAGTGAAAGAAAACTAAAAACCAAACTGCATATTAGAAAAGAAACACCACCTATGTTTAATTAATTTGAAAGCGCATAAAACTTCTGAGTATCGCAGTATGAGGCGTATATTTTTTAGTCATTCTTTGTAACAACTAACGCATGAAAGCGACTTTATGGATAAGTTCTTATCATTTCACTTTATAATGCTTAAAATTTACTAAAAATATCTAAGATTTCGATAGCTTATTAAAGGATAATAAGATAACAGCAATTTGTTTATGCTTATTTCATGAAAACTTAGTTAGGACGAGAAAAAAAAAGTATATATTAATTAGAAAGCTGTTTTAGCGGTGAATTTGTTAGAAAATATAAAAAAGTACATGAATTGGTGAATCTTGCGGCGTCTTAGAAATTATAGTATTCCAGTAAAGTGTCTTATCAACCTGTTTCAATAATTTGGATTCCCTAGTTCCTTGTGAGTTCCTATAATCTAAGGAAAACAACTTTAGAAATTGGGTGAATTGAAAGGTAGAAAAGCGTCTTGATTTAGCTTGGAAGATAGCAAATTCGTTGTAGAAATTAGGCGAAAATGAAATGTTGACGAAAGCTTTGAAATAACAAATGCTTAAGCGAAGAACATGTGGCGGCTCAAAACCTGGAGATTAAAAGTTGATGACATTGACTTGTGGAAGTAACACCTTAGTGTCGTCTACCTAAGCTTTGATACCAAGGCGGTATCAAATACTTAATGAATCTTGGTGACTCGACACACCATATCGATCACGTTCAGATTTTAAGGAGTCCATTCACCCATATTTAAGTTAAAAGTATCGCGAGATATTACATTTTAAAACAATCCCATTAAGGATTAGTCACAACTCTCTTACCATTATTACATCTTACGTATATTGTCCCCTGATTTTACAAAAAGATTTATAAAGGCAGCATGTTGGCTTTGTATAGTGCGACCTTGAATGAGCGTTGTCTAGGTGTCACCTTCTTTGCACCAAATGTGACATACCGAACTGGGTGTCCCAGTTGGCTACCGTCGGCAGCGAAATACTGTTTGTCGTATCGCGAGACTCATACCTAAGTAAAAATACTCTTGTTTCATAAACCCTTCTTCATGCAAAACAAATATGTGTATATTAAATTATCTCTGATAATCCAATGGTTGATTACACTTTATCTGAAACGTATATTAAAATCTAAAATTATAATCATGGTATATCCAAGCATCAATGTAACGAGCTTCTTGAAAATCGGCTCTAAGATGAGTCGATGCCATCGAATCTTCACATTGCACGAAATGATATTCTCGACGGGGTGGTATCGCCCAGATAGTGGAATCACCACTAAATGGGTTCTTTACTCGCACAAGTGTATACGATGCTCAGAAATGTAACATTTCAGTAAATGTGTGATTATAACCGAGATATCTACGTGTCCAATTCATATCTCGAGTCCTCCTTGAAGCTCACTTTCGCACTTGCCTAAGCCATGTATGAAAATAATCGTTCAAAAGCAAAAAGCTTGTTGTTCTTGAAAATATACTACCGATGTCGGTAAAAATATGGGACTACCCTCAGAGGCGATTGGTTGGTGAAACTTCAAGAAAGCAGTTATAGTCGCCGTAGAAATGATTGGCTGTCTCCCATTTGAATTATCAGGAAAATGCATCCTTGTGAAATTCCTTTCGCAACCATGTTCGTTTTAAATTAAGTATGGAAATGTATTCTTTTAAGTCTAGGTACCCGATGCTGTATGAAATGCGTTATCTTGAATTTGATCATTTTTATATAATATATCAATTATGCATATATTCACAAATTACATTCACATCACATGTAATTTAACATGGATCAACCATCACCCAAACTAGCTCGCAGGCTATTGATATTCATCAAGCGTCGCGAAATTAGTTCGTTTGACGATTCACAATCTAAATAAATTAAGCTAACGCGCGATTATATTCGTATAATTGAAGCAATCGCAATCTCGTCTCGAAGGCTATACACACGATTATATTCTCCATATAATTGTGACATCATATTAACACATCAAACTTATGCAAATTAACCTATTAATTCCGCATAAGCCAGAATTCGTTTCGAAAATATTTGATAAATTGTAAATGGCTTGAAAACGGCCCCTACGTTGCAGTTTGTCGAATGAGCTCCAAAATTCTCAAAATTCCCGACAATTCGGTCCCGAGTTTTGGGGCCAGATCAAGCAGCGTTGAGACCTCAGGCAATCGGCTGTCGTAAACACTTAAACAAAGTGTAAGCAAAATGAGATAAAGCACTCGCCGGAGTTGATGAAACTCGGCTTTTTAGTGTCGCGCGTAGGCTACCGTCGCGTGGTCAGCTTTGTGCCCCGATCCCATGACGAAAACTGTGATCAGGTTACCATTGAGTCGAAAGAAGCGAAAGAGAAATAAAAAATATAAATTTTCTCTCAGACTCTCTCTGACCCCGTCACTATCTCCTCCTTTTGTTTTTGATTTGATTCCGTTTTGTTGATTATTATTATTATTATTGTGTTGTGTGTTATTGCATTTTGGAGTCATGAGCATATTGCCTCGTTCGATTCGTTTATATAAGAAAAATTTTATTTCTTTTCGATAAGTATTTAATGAGCTGCTCAATATTTCATTCCGAGATTTTCGTAAAAATCTTGTCGCGATCGTGATTTATCGCGAGAAATTAGTAAAATATTCGACTATCTGAAATTTGTGAAACTTTGCAGGTCACTAAATTCTCGAGACAAATTTAGCGCGGTCGTTCGTCATCCAAGATCTAGAGAATTTCCGATTTTCAATCAAAATTACCGTTTTACCCTTTTTCAGAAAAAGTGAATTTTTCTCGGGTTTTACATTCTCCCCCTTAACGATTTAGTCCCGAATTCAGCACATCTTAGCATCCGCTCATGCATATGCTACCTTCTCTGACTCCGAGTAGTGTCGGTATGATAACGCTTCGGTCACAATCAGCGACAACTGGAGTGGGTTTGTCGACTCATCCATGTCGAGAATGACATCAAAACCGATATATCTACCATATCGACCAACTCTCACCTAGATCCTAGAGGAATTTTCCCATTACAATGGCTTTTCCAGAGAGGCCTTAACCTCCTAGCCCAGAGCTAGAAGAAAGGCAGTCATAGCTCTCTTCCCAGGCACTCGCATCTCGCGAGATGCCTTGTGCGTCATCCATCTCTGTGGCGGTTGTGCCGACCATAGAGTCCATGTCTTCATGGCGGAGGCCCACAATCTTGCCACGAATGGACAACTTCAATCCATTCTCAAATCTCACGACCTTGGCCATGCATGTACATAGTCATCCTCCAAAGCGTGCCAACTCGGTGAATCTAGCCATGTACTCCATTCACTATCATCGTTCCCTGCCTCCATTTCCCAGGAACTCTTGACGCTGGCATGTCTAGCGATGGCCGAAAAATGCTTGCTCATAAGAGCCCATGGAACTGCGCTTGAGTTATTGCCTCTCTAAATCCACAGAGGTCTTAACTTGATCCCAGCGCCTTAGGACTCACCCTCATTTTGGAATACGGCTAGCTTGATCTTTCTTTGCATCGGGTAATATCCATAGCCTCGATACATTCTGTCTATAGGAACCAATGAGTGCGCCACCGCGGATCCTCCTATGCTTGTCAGAGGATGATGTGGCCTGAACCTCAGAGTTACTTGGACCTCCACGACTACCGGCCCTACGCTGCTTTGTGCAATGGTAGCGGCTACTGACCCCCAATGGCCTCGGCAAAGGCCTGGTTTGGTGAGAATATTGCTAGTGCTTGGCTAACACCGTGGGCGACCTCTACGTGCTCGGCCTCGACTTGCCATCTACACATGTGAATGAATGACAAACTTTATTTAATCCCATTTCGGTCACAACTATTAATGCACATGCCAGTACTAATAGACTTAATAACCATGGCCCGGCAGTTCATGCCTAAGTGATCTTTGCGCGATCACTCCTTTTATTTATTTCACTAAAATTCAACACTTTCAGGTTCATTTCATTTTCCGAACCCCTAAGGTTATAGTTCCTAACCTTAGCATTCCCCTTCTTCCTATATACAATATGTCATGCATATAATTTTCCCGCGCAATAACCACGCAATCACATTTCCCATATACATCATCACGAGTGTATAAGTTTTCACCTTGATATGTAACACCTGATCACCTGATTACACAATCTGAGCTTATGGAACACATATCCAAGACACAACCTGAAACACCTGATGCATGCGATGGTCTAAACCGAATCCGTGAACTCCTAGGTATTTGTGTCACGCAGGCTAGATCTTAAGTATGATCTTTAGTGTCATTCCTGCTTGATATGATGAAACAGCCCATGTCTCTCAAGCCCTAGGTAGTCGTATGCCTATGCTGCGATACCATCTTTGTGTGAAGCTAGTATCGGGACTAAACTATGGATACCCAGGCCCGAGCTCCTAGGTAATTGTTTACCTAAGCTCGTCTGTTTGTGAAGGCCCGGTATCGGGTTCCAACCGGGTAATCTGGCTCCGAACAACTACCTTTCTGTTGCATATCCTAGGCTCATGCCCGGCCACGCTCTGGGGTAATTGTATACTAAGCTGCGTGCCAATTTGTGACGCCCCCAGGCCGGGGTGTCAGTTGTTACCCGTCGACCCTTGGAATACTGTTTGTCTCGTATCATGAGACTCATACTAGAAATAAAAATGCCTCTTGGGCTCATAAACCCCCTTACTCATAGAACCGATATCACAACTATGTTCAATTATCTCGATAATTCAATGGTTGATTACTTGTATACAAACATATTAAAATCTAAAATTCTAATACATGGTATATCCAAAAAGCATCAGCCATAACCGACTTTCTTCCGTCAGGCGCCACAAGATGGTAGATGCCGAATGCTACTGTGCAGAAATGATATTCCCTCGGCGGGGTGAGCTATCGCGGAGTGGTGGAATCACCCAAATAGGTTACTCAACAAGTGCGTATGCAATGCTTTCGAAGTAAACACCACTCAGTAAATGTGTGATTCACTTGAATGTCTACATACCCCATTCCATGTCTTAGAGTCCTCACACGACTCACTCACACTTACCTAAGTCATATGGAGAATAATCATTTGAAAACAAAACTTGTTCTTGAAATATACTCTGCAGTGTCGGTAAAAATAATAGGACACACTCGTAATTGGTTGGTAGGCTTTCCGAAATAGTCATAGTCCTCATCGAAGCCTGATACGGTGGCCATCTCCCCAGCAATTCTCAGGAAAATCATCACCGTGAAATTCCTTTCGCAACCATGTTCGTTTTAGAAATTCATGTCATGCGCTCCACGCTAAATTCTAGGTTACCCGGTGCATATGAAATGCATTATGCCATTTTCAATCTGTAAGACAGAAATTCAATTTACGGAAAAGCCAATCGTAATTTCGATTACAAATTGTTAATTTTGGTTAAAAATCCATAATTATTATGCAGATCTCGGATGTGAAATGGATTACATTAGAATTAGTCTCCTGAATCTAGCTAGCACATAAGATTTCGTCGAATTCGGGACGGTGTTTGAGGTACACGTTTTTCAAAGCATAGCGTTTGGTCTTAAGTAAGCGAATTTCGATCACGACGAAAGTCACATATAACAAGTACTCATATGCCGTAAGTGGTATGAGTAGAAATGATGAAAATGAGCAGTAGAGATAGTGAATGTCAAAAGCGGGAAAGAGGAAATTGGCATTTTAGGAGTTGTTTTAAGTCACTAAAGGACAAAAAAATGGAATAGTGCTTCTTCCCCAATGTTAAATGAAGACCAAATCGGGCAGTAGGGTGCAGAGACAGCAGCAGGTTAAGTTTTTTGAAATTTTTTTTTAGAGAGCCCTTTCTCTCTGAAATCGACAATCCATTGTCGGTCTTGGAGCCAGAAGGAGCGCTCTCGAGGAGAGGGCCGGCGTGGATGCCGGATTTGCAGGTTTTGACAAACTCAGGAGGTAGGGGTTTCTCCTCTTTGCGTTTTATTCCGTTTAGTACTTTACAAATGTTTGGTCGAAGAAGAAGTGTTGAGAGGCGGTTGATCGATTTGAACATGGGACAGTGTGGAATTTTTTTGGAATCCATTGAGCCGTCCATCACTGGGCACGGCTGTTGGGTGAGAAATGTGTGAAAAATTGTGAAATAAATTGTGCATTGATAGGAATAAGGCCAGAAATGGCCGTGAAACCCAGGTTCACTAAGTGAACCGATGATTTGTGATTTTTCGGGAATAGTAACCGAGGGTTTCACTATTCCCGAAACAGTGTTCTAAAAATATATTTTTGTGAAAATATGTGTTTGGTCGAGTGATTTAAATTAAATTACTCGTGTTTGATCATTAGCCCAGGGGAGCTAATTTTGATGTGATCATTAAATTTACATGACATGTGATTAGTAATGAATTGATTTATTACCTTAAATATATGCATGTTTATATATTTACATGTGAATTAGGCTATGTGGAATTGGCATACATGCATTCCATATGCCTTTGGAACACCACTAGGACTATAGGGTGAGTGTGAGATGAGTCTAGAAAGCGATTCGGAGGGTTGTCTAAAAATATTAATTATCCGGAGGAGTAGTCAAAATTAAAAATATCGTCGTCGGAGAAGGCACGTTGATATTCATCGGAGTGGTCACAAACAATAATATATCAATCGTCAGATGACCCAATTGATATACATCGGGTTGTCCCTGAGCAAACAAATAAATATAATAATTCTCATCTGAGGCTTAGGCGAGTGTGAGAAAGTCGATGGACTCGGGATCAGTTAGTCATGTAGACATTCAAGTAGGATCATGCATTTGCTTGAATGTATGTTTATTTGGAACATTGCCTTTGCCAGGTGGTGAATAACCCAGGGGCGATTCCTCTTTGACGTGGCTCACCTGTCGGGGATATTGTTTTGCAGTACGGGGCGTGCGAGGGACGGCCAGTCAGAATAGAAGGATTAGAAGAAGCTAGGGTTGTGGCTTTTGTCTCTTCATCTTCATTAGAACTTTTGGATGTCTTGTATTGGTATAAGAGTAAAAACATATTAACTCTTGCCTTGACTTTATTGGTTATATAGTTGGATTCATAGTTGGCATG